>CM036550.1:13344244-13631744 GCA_020745685.1 Tautogolabrus adspersus
GTCTCCTTTTCCTCCCTCGCTTTTTTTCTCCCATATCATATCCATGTATTCCCGCGGGGGCTGATTAAAAGGCTTTCTAGCTAGGGTGAGGAGAGAGGAGAGGTGGGTGGGGGGGGGTTGGCAGTGGAGAAGAGTGGTCCTTATTACCCCATATGTCTGGACAGGAACGGGTGGAGTGGGGGTCCTCTTCCAGTTAATCAATAGAGATACTGTCCTTGTACTCTGTGTGTGTGTGTCTCTCGCCCTGTCTCCTTTTCGCTCCACACTCAGACTCTCCCATTAGAGATAATGCGTCTGGTATTGACACTGTGAGGTCTGTGTACTATGACAGAAATATAGTTCTGCTCCAAGAGGCTGAGTTTCTCGTCAAAACTCTGCGGTGGACAAAAGCGACCTGACTCATCGACTTGCTGTTTAACCAGGTTAACCATGTGAATCATCTGTTCATTGTTGGCCCTTAACTGCAAGATTAACCACCGAAACACACAGTTCATAACAAAAGCAATCCCACTTATATTCTTCGATATCTTTGTTATAAAGTGCATGTAAATTGCATTAGTATGTTCAATTATCGAGTAAAACTCATATTCCTCTCACAAGAAAAGTCAAGTTTGATGCATTATACTTGATTATATTGGCACCTTTTCTCAGGAAGGTAGCCACAACATTCCAGGATTTCCAGGAAACTGATTTGTGCAAATCATTTTATCCAATTAGTCATTGATTTTTAAGGTCACTGGCTCACTTTTTTCATATTCACATCATTTTTGGTGGTATTGTTGAAACAAACCTGGCTCCAATAGTTTAAGGTCTCTGTGTTGTAGCAAGAAAATAAAACAGAAATGTGTCTGTATTGTAACATAAATATTCACTCTTATCCTTTTTCTTATTCTATTTTGTTTATTTATAGATCTTCAAAACACACTTCTGATAAGATGTTAAAGTGTGAGAAAAATTCACAGTCAAGGTGATAAAGAAAAACCTGCAAGAAAAGATGTTGTTTCTAGGTTAGGGTGGGAATTCTGAGCAAAGAAAGTTGTAGTGTAAAGTTAAAAAGCGACCACTTTATGGTTCCTGTTTTGGGGATCTCTCATGTATCTATTACTGGCTTCATAAATGACAAGAACAAAGATTGAAATTACAGTGGTTGATCCATGGATAAGAGGCCCCGAAACATACAATCAAAATGTTAAATTGCATTTGAAAACAATTCTGTTGGAGTAATCTGACTTGGTCAGACAATTGTTGACCAGAACAGGGGGATCCCTCTCTCCCCCAGCTGGTTAAGGGTCGTGTGGGTGTCACCCTGCAGAGCCACGGGGCTCCAGACGCAGAGACTTCTGAGAGATGCCTGGGGTTGCAGCGGAGAGAACCACCTCTGACCTCCATGACTCAGTAACCCCCCGGGGTCACATAAGGGAGGGGCCTGCGCTGCGGGGAATAGGCTGTAATTGATGCTGGGGAGTGGGGGGTAGGGGGTGAAGCCTGCGTGTGGGTGGGAGGGATGGAGGGGAAACCTGAGGCTCAGGAGAGAGGCGCAGTAGTGGGAGAACTGATGAGGGGCTCTGGTGTGTGTCTGCAGGTTCTTTGGTGCTAGTCTGGATCCCAGAGGAGGCAGAGGGGCTGAGATGATGAGGATCAGAGCCTCGAGTGTCCAAACCGCAGACAAATCTTATTACTTGAACTGACTAGTTACTTAAACATGAGCAAAATCTAAATCTTGTATGATTCAAAAATAATATTTTTGGTATATTATGTTCAACAGCCTGATTTCCTTTCTGGCATATGCAATTAAGTCTTTTACTACAAACTGCAAATTGGCACAGCTGGGATTTCAGACAAATATAAGTCATCTGCTGGCTACTTTGGGGTTTTTGTAGAAATAACAATTGCAATAGAAAAAACCTAATGTCTACTTATTGTATATGCAAAAAGCAGAACCTTGTCCTTTACTTGAGTGTGCAAATACATGCCATTAAAATCACAAAAGAAAAACATGTAATGATTCATTTGAAACTATTCAATGCAACATATTTATTGGGCGAAAAAACACAATAGAGCTTTTAGGATAACTTTTATATATAATCAGTACAAGGGCTACATCAGGTGGAAACTTTAGAGCACCAAAACGCAGAACTACATTTGGTCAGCCATCTTTCTCAGTAAGAGGAACACATTATCTTCTGAAATGAAAAAAAGAACTGACAGAGTTCAAGGTTTTTAAGTACAGTGGTTGAAACAGTGGTTGAAACTGGAGCAAGTCTGTGAGCATTGACTGTTTCCTCTTAGAATCATCATTTTACTGATTGGTCTTATTAGGTCTCTTGTTTGTATTGAGTTTATAATGTCTGTATTTGTATAGTATCACTGTGTCTGTGTTTTTTTAAGTCTAATATTTCTGTGTTCATCTTAAAAGCTATAGCCAGGGACAGGGGTTTGCAAATTAACCACGGCTAGAAACCTGTATGCATGGCAACTATACTTTGTATTTAATATATGAAGCAATGTTCACTGCATGTGTCCCTGTTAAATAAACAAATACAAAAAATATCCATATACAGACATCAGCATAATCTCCCTCTTTCTGACGTAGTTATCAGAGGACTGAACATTTTGCAAGTTTTTGGCAGAAAGACACAGTTTCTTGTTCTTTAGTCTGAGGTCTAAGGTCAAGCTAAATTGCTGTGTTCTGGCTGAGGAGGAGGGGTGAATTAGAGAGGCAATGGCTGACAGATGTTTACAGAGGCCTTACTGCACTTCTGTGGATTTAAGAAACCCCCCCAAAAAAACCATATCACTCCATTTCGACTGTAAGGGACACATGGTGAATGCTCCTCTTTACTGTGGCAAAAACACAGCTCTCCCCTGTTACCCCCTTTGGCCTGCAGCCTGTCCATATGGCCCGGGTGTATCTAACCAGGGGGACCCGTTTCCAGTTTTTCCCCTTAAACCACCCATCTCATCGATTTCTACCCGTCTCAGTGTTGCCTGGTTTCCCTGACTGCCTCTCTTTCACAGCCTCTGGATTCCTCAGCGCTCCTTGTCCGAGCAGTCTGCTCTCGAGTTACTCTCAGCCCGGCGCTGATCGTGTCAAAGCTGTTATTTTAGAGAACGGGGTGAGAGGGAAAATGTGTGCGATGTTTGTGAGGGAGAGAGAGATTCAGAGTTTCCTGTCCACATCATGGCACTCTTGAGGATTCTAGACCCGTCATGGTGTTGAACGTAAACATGTCTTCCCAGTGCTATAAACACATGGAGAAGAAAAAAAAGTTAGGATGTGTATTGCTGAAGATCAGCGTGCATGGTTACCTGTGAAAAATGCTAAGGAATTCATAATTCCCACACAGCTCCAGCGACTGTAACTCCTGAAACCCTTTTGTTTATCTTTAATACTTTCATTTGGTTCTCTTCTAACCCTTTTTTAATGAAAGTCATTGTAGAAAATCTAAGTTAATATTCATAACCTAATGAACCAAGTCTTAGGAGGAGAAGGTGAAGCAGTGAAGCAGGATTTAGAAGCTTGCATTTAATTTTCAGAAGAACCCTGATTTGCAATGCTTAACAAGGAGGGGGGGGGGGGCGGTTATTAGGGAAAAGTATTTGGATCTTCAAGCATGTTGCACACTCCAAGAACACTGCTCTCGTTAGGCCACAAGTAGAGTTTGCATGTTTTGAATAAATGCATATGTCAGGATGGAAAAACAGCAAAACAACCGCTCAGCCAGCCAGCCAGATCTACTTAATGAAGGGCTTTCGTTGCTATTTTGTGCCGTGTATTCAAAATTGATTTAATTCTTTCTCCCAGAGATGGCAAAAAAGGACCCCACAGTATGTGTTGTAAAATGAAATGAAGTGGAAAGAATGCTTTCCACTTCCATAGAGAGTGAAACCTGATGAAAATATGAAAAAATGTAATAAACATCTGGTTATGATTTAAATGCATACAAATAGGAAAGGATGTTTAACAAGTTTTCAATCCAGAGTATTTCTCCTGCCCGTTCTGCTACATTATCATCCTTACAGGCCAGTTTTAAAGGGAAATACATGTAATAAATAAGAGACAAAACTTCAAACGTCTTCTTCTGTAGTTGTTACATGATAGCTTGTAAAAGCACACCCCTCCTCTCTTGTTCAAAGCAACTGATCCCCATGGCTAACACCCATGATGGAGGGCTCCCCGTGTCTCTTCGGCCTCCGTGAGTGACACTATTGTTGCAGGGGGAGGAGGCATGTGTGTGAGTATCTGTGTATTAGTGTGTGTGTGTGCGCTGGGGACACGGTGCTGGTTTCACAGGACTGTGACTGGTGGAGTGTAACGCTGATGAAGACTTCATCCAATCTGCTGTGTTCATGATGGGAGAGCAGAGAGAGTGACCCTTTACTCTCACCACCCTACAACCCCACTGTGCTATCTCACTATCTCCTTTTTTCCCTTTTTCTCTGCTGTTTCATCTTCATTGTAAAACACACACATACACCCTGAGTGCTGCACATTGTTTTACTCATTTTATGTTGTGCATTTCAGAATTCTTGGAGCAATTCACTCTGCATAACTGTAAATGTTCATAGTTTTACTACATGTGCAGTATATTCATGGTGCCATAACTATCCATTCTTTGCTGCTAGTTTTCTCATTCAGTCATTACCTATGTTGCCACCATAACCATTATCATTAATGTTACATTACATTTGAAAGAGGTTCAATATGGATGCGTTTTGCAATAACTATTTCACATACAATCACTCTTTCCAGCTATATCATAACATAGCAGATAGTTTATTAGATTTATTTTATTGCTTTACTTTAATGTGTATTGTATTACATTTTTATTACTTACTGTACTTATTGTCTCTGTCTCTCTGTCTCTCTTTTGCTTATCGTAAGAAACTTTAACAGTTTAAAATCCCTTTAGGATCATTAAAGTACTTCTAATTCTGACTAACATCATAACCAGCACACAAACCCACCAAGCCTTAAAAGCTGCCAAAAAGTCCTTGTCAAAAACAGTTTCAGGACTACTTTATTCGTCATTGATGATGAGAAGCATCATGAGAAGCTTGCACACATTATGCAAACACCGAGTGCCTCTATTTCTTCACCTCAACCGTGCATTAACACCATCGCTGGCATATATGCTGTATTTCAGCCCGTCCTTGTTTGTGAATGGTAATGGACGAGCTCCTAAAGGGAGATGGAGGGGGAATAAATGGAGGATTTTCAGCTTGTTAAACGGGGCATTAGAGGGCTTGTGACTGGGAGTTGTAGGCTATAAAACCCAATGGTTCGGCTGCATTCATGTTTTAGTGCATTGGCTCATGGGCTGACAGCTCTGCTGTTTGGGTGTCGTTTTGGGCTGTGCCTTGGGCCTGCTTTACGCTGCTCATTTGGCACAGGGGCACTTTGAGAACCCACTGTGGGAAGATTTAGGGTGAGGCCAAGCCCAACATGGAGACTTTCTCTTTTGCACAGAGCTGAGTGATATGAAACAGCATGCACAGGAGGAAAGCAAAACATATATCTTGCCCCTGCTGTTCATTTCTACCTGGAGACTGTGCGTCTCAGTTTGTGTTGTGTTTTTATTTATCTCGATGTTGTCGAATTCTAAGCCAGATGTAATGCTTATTAAGTTAGCGCCTGATATGATTTGCTGTTAAAGTTTCTGAGAAACAGGCTTACATGTGTTTGAAATCTGCAGATCTGTACATCTGTACATCGGCTTAGAAGCCGATTAGCGGAGGCTTATCCGAGCCTTTATGCAAGCACACACACATTTATTATTTTTCTTCCATGAAGCCTGGAGTTAATTCAAGGGGCGCTTAAATGATCTGGGCTGCCATAATGATGTCCGCATGCTGACATATATTCATATTTTCAATGAAGTATACCTCTTGTCTGCTCTCCATATATAGCACACAGCCATCTGGAATAACAAGACCACTTTAAGCTGCAAAATCATAGAGGAAAATAGTTCAAGATGAAAAAAAAGAAAAAGTAGAAGAACAGGCAAAGCTGAACAAAAGGTAGCCTACAAACGATTCCCACTCAGCAGTTTTCACAAGATATCACCAGTTTTGTCCATCACACCGTTTGTCATTTTTATTACTCCAGAGGTCACTGCCATATGGATACAGATTTACAGTCATCAGCTTGATCCCATTCAGCTGATACATCAAGTCATAAAATCCAGAGATAACATCAATTATAGCAGCATATGAATAGCAGGACGTTCTTTTGTGAGCAGCGACCGTATGTGATCTCATTGAGATGTAACTGTGAGCAACAGTGTCCAGGGCAACCACTCTGAACCCTCTGAGCATCCATGCGAGGCATTCAAAGAATCCATGGACCGTCATGGTGTATGAACAGACTCCTGGCTGCTCGCACCAATTGACATGACTGGCAGGCAACACATCACAGATAGAAGCGAGGACATTCAGCAGAGCTTGGTGTTTCCAACAAAGGATGTCTGCATGCTGTGGTTTGATTGGTGCAAACTGAGGATCACTGGGGTCATGCAGAGATAAAAAAACAAACATTTTCCTCCAATGGTTTCAGTGTAAATACTTAGTTAGGTAACCTATGGTTTACAATCAGTAAGGAAAACAAGGAATAAACAAAGGTACTAAATAAAAAGCTGAACTTTACTGTCCAATTAAAGATCAGTGTCTGCCTTATGAAAGAAGAGGAAGAAAAATGAGCAAGCGCATAAACTACAGGCTTCATGTTTGCATATTTAACTTCTAGTATTTAATATGTGTTGCTTAATGTTTTTCTTTCCGTTCATAACATCTCAAATGTCACCTTTTGACCTCAATACAGAACATCATTGACAGAGTAATCAGACCTCAGAAGACACAAGTGTGTAGAGACAGGGATTTCCTCTCTAAGATGATACAGTCATCCGTCATAATAGCTGTCACACCGATATGGTTCAACAGTTCCCATTTCCCCATCTGCTGTGTATGTTTGTGTGTACAGAGTGTGTCTGCAGAAAGACAAGTGTGCCTGGTTGTGTGTACAAAAGCCTGACATCATCGCATATAAGAGTAAAAATACTGGAAGTGAAATCCTAACATCCATGGTTAAAAATAAAGATAATCAAATCCTTAACTCAAGCAAACATAGAAACTCACATTATTCTGTTAATCCTGCATAAGTATTTCAGTATTATCAGAAAAATCCCCTTTCTTTGCTGTGTACACACCAAACGCGAAAAAAATATTTGCGTCGCGTGATAACGTGAATATCATCGCGTTGATCAAATTTATTGAAGCAAATTTTCGCGCGTCTGACCCTGAAGTGACAAGTCGAAGGGGAGGGGCTTGTTACCTAGATACCAATTTTTGTTTCCGCCTCCTTCTCCTTTAATCAGCCACAGTGGATACTGTTATTGCTGCCTTTTACCTGTTGACCGAAGTCAGAAAAGTTGTAGATTCAAACACTATCATTTCTGTGTTTACAACAGCCTTTGGAGCCGCACACAGCTCGGTGAATATCAACGTTTTCTACAGGAACTGCGTCCGGATTACGGCCGCTTTCAGTGCTACTGCAGGCTAACGACTGTCCCGTTAGCTAGCATCGGTGCCAGGATTTCCGTGATGAGAAATCCTGATGAGAAATTTTGTCTGAAGTTTACTTTTAATTTAATAATACAATATTTATCCCGAAAAAAGTTGTAATGAATTAAAACATTCTGTTTCTGGTTAATGTAAATGTTAATGTAAAAGTTTTGTGTTGGAGTATCAAAGTAACATGTCAACAAAGCTGTCGATTTTGCAGTTTTTAATAAATGTAACCAGTGTTCGTAGTTGATGGATTTAAGTCTTTTAAACCACTCCAGTACCATTAAAAATCCATATTTGAAAGTCTATTTTTGCATGAGTTTTGGTAACTGAATGTAATTAAGAACTTAAAGTCATAGTATTTTTTGTTTAGACCAACTGGGGCAGTGTTCTATAATTAATCTATTATTATTACCAATGCCTTAACATAGCTATAATGTTGTTCTAATTTTTTTTTGGGGTGCTTTTTTCTTTTTATGCTTTTGCTGTATGTCAAAGAACATTTTATACCTGTGTTTTTAAAGGTGCTATATATATAAAGTTAGTATTATTACTATTCTCTTAGTAGTTGGTTGAGCTTATTAGCAAATTTGATAGGCTTTCTGGATAGTTACATCTAACAATGCATCACATATTATTAAAACGTGTTTGTTTTGTATGTAAATTCTTAATCTGAATACTCATCAGTAACTATTACTTTTCAAATATGGTATAAAAAGTACAGTATTACCCCTGATATGTAATCACAGGTATAAAGAAGTAAAAAGGGGGAAAAAATGTAAAAGAAATAATGAAAAAAAGTGTATTAGATGTTAATATATTATTAGCAATGACATTAAGAATGTCATCACCTTGACAAAAATCTTTACCATACACAATCCTAATCAAAATAACATCTTGTTGCAGTATATCGTAGAATATAACTCCATTACAATACAGTGAAAAGGTAAGTGGGTGCAGTTGAGTTGCTCAAACATATTCAACCAAACCATGAGTCAATGAGTAGGGCTTACTAGACCAACTTTTCACTGGCCATGTGCTAACTGATCCAAAATCGTATACCTCCCGTGCCTTCCCCTTTAAAGAAGGTGGCCTTCTGGGATATGTAAGCTTGTAGTCCTGTAAGTTTTTTTGGGAAGTCAGTCTTTTGTGTGTGAGTAAGGTATTTTGCTTTCCATGGATTTTAAAGTTAAAGTAATCAGGAGAAACTGGCCAGATAAGCTCAGGTCACTGTTTCATACAACTTAACACAAATGCATTACAAGCATTCTTTGGAGTTGGCTAACTTGTTACTATGAGCTAGGCTAAAGCTAGCTAAATCAGCTTCAAGCTCCAGTCTTCAAATTATGTTTTTAAGTTTTAAAGCTGGAAGGGTAACAGTAGGCTGTGTTTTAGTGGGTTGTTTTATCATCCTAGCCATTCTGCAGGTGGCTAAATTTGAAAGGGAAAGGAGCTAGAGGCAACTTTATTGCCTTGTTTTAGCCTTGTGTTGTAGTAAATGAACAAAATGTTAATGTTGTGGCACATTAATAATCATAATTCTTGGTTTCATTTTGGGGGCAGTATGCTTCATCAATTTCAAAATCTTAAATCTATATTTTAAGGGTCACTAGTAAAGATTTGTAACTGTAATGTTGAGCTTCATGTGTGAACGCAAACAGCTGATTTCTTCACATAGACTTCATCCAGACTTTTTCCTGCCAGGAACTATTCAAGGAAGTTCTCCAGAAGAAAGCTGCTTCAGACTTCTGCCAACTGGTGAGCTATTTTCCATTAATTATATGATACTCCGAATTACACGTAGTATTGATATCAAGGCTTCATGTCTTGCCTGAGACCCCCCTCCTCCCCATTCAAAAGAGGCGGCTGGGGCTCAGTGGTAGAGTCAGTCATCTCTCAACCTGAAGGTCGGGGGTTTGATCCCCAGCTCCTGCAGTCACATGTTTAAGTGTCCTTGGGCAAGACAATGAACCCCAATTTGCTCCTGCTGCTGTGTCAGCGGCATGTGAATGGGATTAGTTAATACTGATGGACATTTTACATAGCAGCCTCTGCCATCAGTGTGTAAATGTGGTGTGAATGGGTGAATGTGACCTTCACTGTAAAAAGTGTTTTGAGTCGTCTCAAAACTAGAAAAGTTCATGTACCATTTACCAACAGGTAAAACGTCACATGTGTATCAGCAACCCAGGAAGATTTCAGGGGCAGGCTGTCTTGAAATTTTGTAGAAATTTTGGAATACAATCCTCCCACATACAAAATAGGAGCTCAAAACTCACTGCTTTAAATGATTCTATTCTGAAACCAAACTACTGCATTGTGCTGAGTGACACAGAGACTGACAGAGTAAATCATACACACAAGAGCCAGAAGTGTTTTTTTACTGACAGTCACTTCATCATTATTCACAGGATAAGCCTTTGTCTGCTTTGTTTTAGTGACCATGTTAAATCAGCTTAAAACAGATGGGTGCTGTCTCCTTGCCAAGCCTTTTCTATGGGAGCTATGTGTGTGTTCTGTGTATGTGTGCGTGTGCGTGTAGGTAAGCAGACAGGGTTTATTCATGTGCTGATCTCCTTCTACTTTTGTGTGTGTGGCTAATTACAGCTAAGAAGTATGCACGAAACCTGCCCTTCCTCTTTGGCTGTCTAACTTTCCAGCTGTCGAATGTGCAAATCCATGTGTGTGTAAGTGTATTTGCGTGTACGTGTGTCTGCTGGTTTGCAGATGTCCTCGGGTTGTTGTCCTGCCAGTAACGAGAGGGGTTTTCGGGGGGCAAAGTGGAGGGGAGGACAGCCGGGGATTGGAGAGTCCATAAGGTGCAATCCACAGGGAGTAGGTGTCTTAATGTATGCACGGGTGTGTTGTTAGGCAGCAAAAGGTGTGTTTTTTTTTTCCAGTCTTAATTTCAAATGTTCACATGTATGCATGTATGGTCTTTGTCACACACACAGTTTGTGTATACGTGTTCCAAACCTGATCTTGGATGATGTCATATGCAGCTGCTGCGTGGCTGACAGACAGTTTCCGCACCACAACATGGGGCCCTATGGTCGGCCTGTCAGGCTGATGGACAGGTGAATGACACCAATGAGAGCCAGCCGTCCCTCCCCCTAGGAGCCAGGCACTGAGTGACAGCAAGTAAGAAGCCAGAAAAGGCGTCTCTGAACCTGAAAGTAATCTCTTTAACTCTCTCTTTCTGTTATTCTGCTCTGCTCTTAGCTCGTTCTCCTCTTTCTTGGCCTCTCTTTCCTCTTCCTCCCTCTGGCTCTCCCTCTTCTTACCAGCCTCTTTTCAAAAACTCTCCCTCTCTTTTTCTGTCTTCTTTCTTTCTCTGTGGGTATTCTTCTCGTCCACTGAAGGCCTCTGTCTTTCTTCACTGTCTCTCCTCCTCCCCTCACTTTCTGCCTTTCACTCCTTCTGTTAACGCTCTGTGCTGTTTTCTATCATCGTGTCACAGACTCTTAAGGAACAGCTTGACTGCCTCTTGGTTCTGTCTCAGTCAAAACTGGGGTGAAAAGTGTTTAAAACCGAGTCTACAGTAAGTAGGAGCAGGATGTGCGAAAAGGATTTCAGTTTGTGTGTTTGAGTGTGTTTGTGTGTAATGGGGCAACACTCAAAGACTTTTGCTACAGGGGTGGTAATTCTCATGTCAAACTGTTTTATTTTTAGCACCCCAAAACTAAAACTGCTTTTCTTCAGTGTAAAACTGTTTGACCCAAGTTCTGATGCTGCGAAAACATTGTACATTGTTTTAATGTATAGTATCTGACAATCATTATCATGTCCCTGCTTCTCAATTGATGTGTTACTGAATATAAGATGACCAGTACGGAATTTACAAAAATTCCTGAAAGTTAAAAAGCCACCATTACTGCAGTAGCCTCTCACTATCTGCCAGTTAGAATGCAAGCCGTCCTTAGATGTGAACAACTTTCTACTTTGCAATTTAACTTTTGGGCTGTGGGTGGCTGTGGCTCAGTTGGTAGAGTCGGTCGTCTCCTAACCGAAAGGTTGGGGGTTTGATCCCCAGCTCCTGCAGCAACATGTTCGATGTGTCCTTGGGCATGACACTTAACCCTGATTTGCTCCCGCTGCTTCATCGGCGGCACATGAATGTGTGGAATTAGTTACTTTTATGATGGTCACTTTACATAGAAACCTCTGCCATCAGTGTGTGAATGTGTAAGTGTGACCTGCGGTGTAAAAAGTGCTTTGAGTAGTCAGAAGACTAGAAAAGCGCTGTACACGCTCAAGTCCATTTACCATTTACAATTTAAAGGTCATCAGGAAGAACCTGTGGAGTTATCAGCTGCTTTTACATTTGTGACAAAGTTGAACTCTTTACATAGATTCACTGGCCACGCAGAGGAGATATTCTTCAGAAGTAGATCAAAAATATTGTAGTTTTGAGAAATGTTGCCCTCTCTTAGTGTCGTGTAGACACTAACTTGGCACCACAGCAATGGCAGCTATACAATATGGTGGCACCCACAAATTGGTCATCGGATTTGTCTGTACAATAGATTGTGAAAATCCTGATAGATATTGGGCCATATTTGTTGTTAAAACAACATAGGCCCTTTAATTAGCTATCAGCAGCTGCCATGACACAGCAGCTAATGCTAGCATTCAACTATTTCCCAGCGAACATTACACCAGCTAGGAGTCAATTTTCTGTCTAGATTTTCACAGATATTAGTATTGCATGTGCTGCTTAATAGGGAAGTATCTTCTCATGTGTAGTGTTATGTGGTTTTATGTTACTAAATGCTGTATATTTGATCAGCCTACATTGTCCATGTAAAGGCACAAATAGGGACAGAATTAACACAACCTATAAACCTATACACTCTCTGTGCAGCACATCAGTTCCTTGCTCCATAGTTGTACTATATGATGAATTGCAAAAAGAACATTTCAATTTCAATTGGTGAAATGATGATATGTCAGAGAACCCACTTTTAAACACCTTATATTGTGGAACAGAGCACTCTGATATTATTACAGCTTTTGAGCTTCCCTGAGTGTAATGTCAGAGGAAAATGGCTGCTGTCGGTTAATTGTAGTATCACGTTCTGTAAAAACATCACACAGGTTGGATATTTTGATGCTCAGTTGGCTTTTAGATTTCCTCCAGTGTGTTACTCCACCCTTCCCAACTGGACCTTCACCCTCTACCTTATGCCCCTCTCAGCCCACCCAAGTGCCTTTCAGCCTGGCACTCTGCCCAAGGCCCACACACCCATCTGACCCCACCGCCACAGGCTCATTGCCCAGGCCTCCTTTGCACCCGTTGACCCCTCACCTCTTGACCCACTGTCCCACGCTCCCTCTGGCTTTTTGTCACCTCAGCCAACCACCACCAACCTACAATGGCCTTCCCAATCTTAAACTGTACAGAAAAGTTAGCATACAATTTATATATTTGTGTGTTTCCTGTGTTTTTGTTTCTGTTTATATTAAAGAGGTTCAAACAGTGTTTCATAGAGCTTGATAGGACGTCTGGCAAGTAAATCAAATTTCCCTCCCCTCTTTGCTTCTCTATGCCAATGCCTTCTTCAACTCTGCCTCCCAACCTCTTTATCTCAATATGTTTCTGTCTAATTTGTCCATCACATCCTTTCAATCCATCTTCATCTGCTTGGCGTCTCTCTCGCACTAGTCAGTCAATCTCTGTGCCTTGCGAGTGTTGATGTGTCCACCAAAAGTCTCTCACTGTCTGTTTTTGTCTTCTTCTTTGTTGTTTTTCTCTGTGTGCCTTTCTTTTGCCTTGTGAGAAACTCTTAAGGGCCTTTGTTATGAGCTGGAGTCACTTCCATGGTGACCAGCGTTGATTGACAGCTCTTACAGAGGTCTCTTCATGGTAGGGGCCGGGGAAGGCATGAAGGAATGTGTGTGTGTGAGTGTGTGTGTGTGTGTGTAAAATAGAGAGTGCCTATGTGTTTGTGGATACATTTTCACATCTGAGTATATACACAAATACATGTGTGAGTGGTTTTGCTCAGCAGTGTGTGTGTTCATCCTCTAGTGGGTTCATTTTTCTTGTCGAAGGGTTACTGTGATGTTTATCTCCCTGACATAGACAAATAAACCAGGGCAGAGTCAATCTAAGATGGGCAATCAGTGCTGAGCCTTCTACGGTTCTGCAAGTCTGTTTGTTTATCCTCCATGTTTCCTTTGAACCCCCCTCCACCCAAAAACCCACACTGATATATAAGAACTTATACACGAAAGAGAAATAAGGAAACACAGAAGAGACTTCTAAAAAAGGCATGGAAAGACTGATTAATGTAACTGGAGACACCCAAAAAAACTCAAATTTTAGTGGATTACTAAAAGTCGGGTCCATCCAAAATTAGGTCACCACCTTTTGAAGTTAAGGTT
Source organism: Tautogolabrus adspersus (assembly GCA_020745685.1). Lineage (NCBI taxonomy): Eukaryota > Metazoa > Chordata > Actinopteri > Labriformes > Labridae > Tautogolabrus > Tautogolabrus adspersus. The sequence continues at coordinate 13,358,195 of CM036550.1, forward strand.
ATTTCAGTCCATACAAAACGGAAAAAGCCTGCAGGCACTATCTTGGAAATCTGACAAAGTGAAACAGAAGGAAACTTTTATGTGAGTATTTTGTTGTAATTATTTCAATCTTCAAAATGTTCCAAACAGCTAAAGACTATGCTGTTGCACTTGCACTTTATCTTGGCTGGACTTTTTCTGGAACAGGCCTCATTATTCTCTGTCAGCTATTAGAGCCAAAATGTCTGAGCAGTGATTTCAATCAAAACGATAGCATCAATTACGCTTTAGAATGGAAAATAGAATTGTTGAAATAAAAGGCTTTTTACTATAACTACCTAAAGTGGAATGATAACAAGGGGGCGGGACAGGACCTGGTCAGAGGTTGACCTTTTGACTGACATGAGCCCCGCGGTTTGATGGACGAACGTGATGGACCGGCCGACCTCAAAAATGTCAACCTGACAAAAATCTGAAATCCTGTTTCATTTTCCACATTAGCCCATGTCTGTGCAATGTGTAACAAGTTGAAATATGTCTTCGTATAACTCGTATCAATCCAAGTCAAACATCAGCATGCTGGCAGTCCGAAACTCAAAGCCGTATAAAAACACAACCCATGGACATTCCTCAGCACCCAGTGAGAGGGCTTGAACTATTGCAAAAACATTCCCCATTTAGGGAAACCCCTGGAAATACATTGATAAGTATTTTTAAGGACATCTGTCTTGAAATGATCTTGAATTTGGGATAAAAACTTGCCTTTTCCTTCTTTTTTCTTGAAGTCTGCAAACCACATTACCAAAATACCCAACTGTCAAAAGAGCTGATTGTTTTGTGGTAAACTGCTGACATTCAGAGTGGTCATACGACTCAGAAAAGCAGCAAGGAAAACCAGTGGAGCTGGCAGGGGAACAGCGCAGTGGCGATTGGTGGTCAGTCATTTCAGTGTATTAGCTTTCAGCGGGAACCTCCATAACTTGGAATGAATGGAGGACAGGATGCTGGGCAAGCAAGCCAAATGGAGACACAGCTCTGTGTTATTTCTGTTCCTATGTTGCCCTGTTATCATCAAGTCTTTTTGAAGCCACAAGGCGGCCTTTGAAAAGATCCAGTGTGATGTTTTGGACAGAGATAGAGTGAGTGCCCAAAGCAGAAATAAAACGATGAGTGTCACAGTTTCTTGAAAGTGACAGCCTGCTGCCCCATCTCACAGAGCTATCAATCTCTGGGGCATTGTAATTATCCATAATTGGTTATAATTTGGTTTAATTAGCTTTGATTGGCTGTAATTAGAACGATGGGCTAATCTGATTTGGAGATCAGAGGGCAGGGGGTCCTGTGTGGTTTGTTAGTGAGTATTCCCTCGCCCCTCTGCTGACCCAAGATGTACACATCAAACGCATTAGTTTGCATCACAGCTGATTGCTACCGTTTATTGCCATGTGATTTGGGATTTGAACAGCATAACAAATTGTGTTGTGTTTATGTTGCAAGCACAAGTTCCCTGGCAATGCTGGGACTTTATAGGAATCCAAATGGGATAGTATTTTCTTGAATGTACTCCTGCTGGGTACGTGTACACATTATACGTGAAAGTGTGCTTCTGCATCCAACACACACACACATGCACACACAAACAGGCCTCAAAGAGAAACTGAGAGGGTGTGAGATGGCAGCCTAGATCATAAGTAAACAGTAATGTAATACAGCACTAATTTGAATCACATTTTCTTGCCCAGAGCCGCTGAATTCCTAATTGTGCATGAAGCTGTCCAGAAGTCACGCTGAATTATGATATCCTTGACAGAAGGAGAAAAGTGACTGCAGCATTCTGAGTTGGTCTGATGAGGGACTTTGAGAGGAGGAGAAGGGAGGGAGGAGACATGTTTGTATTGGAGAGAAAATCCCTCCTGCTCTCTTTTTCTTTCTCGCTCTCACTGTCTTTTGTTCCTGATCTTGGTCTACCCGGTGGCTTGACAGGCAGATGGAAGCCATTATACCGTAATAATAAACCATGGGAGGAAAAACCCTGGGAGAAACAGAGAGATGACAGAGAAGGAGGAGGAGAAGGGGAGATCTTTGGAGTGCTCACGGGCCAGCACACGTGTCGATCAGGCCCACGGATCAGAGCCTGTACTAATTTCCATCACCTTGACGGCTCAGACCTACATCGCATCACTGGGGAAAGAAATTGAGAATGTGGCCTCTCCACAAAAGATATGCAGCCCCTCTCCCAGAGATCTGAGATCTTTGATCACAGCTTGATTAGACTTGATTCAGCCTGCAGATGTTTCACACTTTGAGGTCTGATCTCGAAAAATGAAATCACTCTCTTTAAAACAACAGAAATCTTTCCACTCTCCATGGCAGGTGCAGTTTGTTTTTTCACTGTTGTGTCGCGGTTAGGCTCTGACAGTAGCCGTCTTTGACCCTGTCTTCTCTCAGTCGCAGTGTGTTTAACATCTGCCCTGTAGACCTGTACCTTTCATGGCCTTTCAGCACCCGTTGCTGCTTGTCCATGTCGCTACATTCCTACACCGCTTTACCCCAATCATAACTGTTGTTCAGCGTAGCTTCAAATTCCAACACCTCTTTCTCTCATACAGTAAGTGGAGAAACTAGAGCAAATAGAGCACCATTCATTGTCCAGATTTACTACAAGTAATGCTGCAGTGTTGCAGGTGATGAGATAGCTTTTTAGTTTCGCTTTTGATTTCCCCATCTGTTAGTTGAGTGCAGGTACTCAGAACTTTGCAGAAATAGAACCAGGGCAAGCAGTTTTTGAAAAAAGCGACACGCTTATTATCCCTTAAACTGAAGCACAAGTTCATTTTGGAAATCCTCATTAAAAAAAACTCAATCTGATGTTCGCTTGTATCGTTTACAGAATCATTTGAACAAAAACTAGCCAACAGCCATCACAGAGAGAACAGACTGGCAGATTCTGACAGTGTGACTGCAGGACACATCCAGCAAAGACATGCAGCACCTGCATGAAAAAAGAATGAATAATGCTGTTATCAAAAAAGGAAAATGTCTTTGTTGAAAATAAAGGCACATGATTGGAGCTTGGGGGACAGAGGTTGAGTGGGTTAATGTGTAGAGTGTGCATACGCATGAATGTCAGCATATGTATGCATGCGTCAGGGGCAGCTGTTCCGCGGATAAAGGAGAGAGCTGTCATCCAGAGGCAAGCCCCTCCCCCTCCCCTCTGACCTCCAACTTTTCACCCCTCACCCTAACAGCAGCATAATACCTCTGTTGAGGGATCTGGATAGGCAAGGTTGCTTTTTGCTCGCATCAGCATCCTCTCTGTCCTCCAAAATGCCTTTGAAAGCACTTGGTGCTGGGTGACTGTTATAGCCTGTCTTGTACTGTTGTCCGTGGTTGCAGCATGAGCATGGTTGAGACACATCTGACTAAATGAATCGTAGAGGCTCTTGTGCAATTGAACTGAGAGCCTCAAAGTGTGGTCGGAATGGAAAGGGGAACAAATGTAAAGATGTTGTATTTGCACATAAAGCCTTCAAAAGAGATAAGCTGTAGATCAATTTGAATTAAATCAAATATGGTTTTGCCAATTAGGGCCCTGACACACCAAGCAGACGGCAAAGAACTAGTGGCGACGAAGGCCGACTGTGGCGTCACCTCGTGTCGCTTCACGTTGCCATTGTCTTGGCCAAAAAGTTGCACTTGAACACACCGCAAAGACTACAGCCGACGGCCAACCACCTCGTACGTTCTGCGCATGCGTGAGAGGAAATAAGTCTCCATGCCAACAAGCGGCGGTAGTCCGTTGTTATGATACAAGAAGACCATTTTCACACTGCTGTCGGTCACCACTTGTAATAAAGGTATGTGTCCAAACTTTCTTGCTGATCAACGACTAGCCCTTGAGAATCACCAAAGGCTGGGCCACACTTGTAGTAAACTTTTGTCTGAGCAGATTTGCTCGTTCTCTTCTGAAGGTTAAAATGTTTGTGATTTTTGTATGTTCAAACTCAAAGGGGTGTTAAAAGGATCATGATCTGGCAGGGACGGACTGGGACTACAAAACAGCCCTGGACTTTGACTCTGCCGGCCCAAAACAATTGATACGCGGAAAGTCATCAACGCCTGGCACGGGTGTCACAATACTTTAATCATGACTCATGACACTATACCATACCAACTCATCTGTACTGTCAGGTATTTTGTCTTCTTCTGAGGGTGGTAAGAAAAAAAAACCTCTAGGCTGTGACTGTCTGGCTTGGGGCGCTTAAAGTAATTTAAGGTTGAGCTGGCGTGGGTGTCGTCCTCTGCCCTCGGTCTAAACTCAAACTGAATAAACAAATGATGGAATGGATTTTTTTTTTTAAACAGGTTTTATGTATCCAATTGATTATAACAGCATATTATATCATCTATTCCATGCAATCTTATGATTACTTTATTACTCAATAATCTTAGGTTATGCAGTAATTAACTAACTGGAGCAACTGAGCAACACAAACTGGGTATAGATAAAAGTGTAGCAACACCTGAATAACATTAGCTAACATCAGCCAGCAAGTAACTCTCTTTCTCCCTCTCTCATGTCATGTTACTCACCCTGTATCTTTCTGTGGAACTTCCACCAGCTCATCTCTCTGTCCCTCATCATCACAGGTGGCCCTACCATGCTGAGGCTGCACAACTGTCTGGCACCCGCGAGTCCCGGCCTCAACACTCTCTTCTTCACTCACTTCTTGGATGCTGCTAATATTAACGTCATCTTGTGCCGTAGTGGTGCTGCTGCTGCTGCCGGCTGTGCTGCTGAACATTTCAGTTAGTTTGCGACATTTAGCGGCTTGACTCTCTAAATGTCGCATTTTTTTCCCCTCGCCTTCTTAGCCCCACTTTTTCTTCGCGTTTTTTACCAATGTTATCCATAGTTTTTCAATACAAGTGCTTCACTACAACTACCAAAGATACTCAATTATCGTCTTTGCTGCTACTACTTCTTCTTCTTCTTTTCAATTAGCTGGTGGGCACGGGCGGCTGCCGGCTGGCATCCAACTTAAAGACGCATTGTTGCCACCTACTGGACTGGAGTGTGAAACAGTAGATTAGCAGGAAAAAAATAAATAAAATGGTGATGACTGTGTGGCGGCCGCCGGCCGTCCTGGAGTACCGGCCGTTCTGTGATTCTCCAGATCACACAGATGGCCAGTCCGCCCCTGTGATCTGGTACTTGCTAATGCACATAAATACATAATACAAATGAATAAAGATTAGTGATGAAACCATCGCTTGATGCAACCTCAACGACTGTGACTTCAGAAATATGTAAGGTTCAGATGCTAATCAAAAATCTAACTAGCCCTTAGCTTTAGTGGTACTGACTTATTTATTGAGGACAAGGAAAAATTGGAAGTGCCTTTGTTCCTCAGATTAGAAAACCAGTATGTTAAAATGTAGCGGAACCAAATGTGCTAATCATAAAAACTGACATTTGTTATTTTACCTTGTCCTAATCTGGTTTATCTCCAGGTTCATTGAGTCACTGCAGCCATCACAGTTAAACAACCAAGGTTTCACCTAATATTCCTTTCATGTTTCAACAGGCTGTTTATGAGAAACCTTTTGCAAGCAACAAACCACACTGCTCTCCATCAGCCAGGACGCCGAGAAACAGTCTTCCACATCACAACCGTCGCCTCCAATCTCTGTCATTTCCCGTCTTTTCACGCTACAGCTCTTATTTTCCTTCCTGCTGTCCCAGTGGTGGTTTCCTAAGTATGACATCATCACTCAGCACCTGAGTGAGGGCTCGATGACCCATGGTGCACTTCAGATGCAACTCAAGTTGACTTAAAAAAAAAAAAAAACATTCCTCCGAAAATTTTATGCTGGAGTGTTGAGTCATGGACTGTAACTGCTGTGTATTTCTGTCACAACTGTCAACGAGGTGTCAATCACCAAGCTTAAAACAAACACGTGGACCACACCTCCCATTCAGGACAGGATTCTACTGTAACTGGATTTGGGAATGACTGAGGATGGGAATGGCGGTTTTCCTTTTCCTCAGATGAATAGATGTAAGATTGGCACTGAGGCCACAGAGAGGCCAGCCACACTATATCAGGCCAGCACTTCCTGGAACAGGGTTTCCTTCCGGCTATGGCAGGGGCCTCAGCTCTGATTAAAGAACAGGAGGATGAGGGACACCTGAAAGAAACAGCCGCTAATCAGACAGGAGACCAGCGAAGCAATACACACAAGCAAGTTCCCACAGAGGAAAAGTTAACATGTCTATACACGCTGGCAAAGAAGCATGTCATCAGCAGAAACATACATCACACAAGCGTACAGCCTTTAATCAAGATGGGTACTTCTTCTGCCAAATGTCTGTCAAATTATGGTGTATGTGTGTGTTGACTTGAATGCCTGCTGCTCCGGATACCAAAAAAAACAACCCGCTGCCTCCATTGTTTGCCTCCCAACCTCTCCCACCGCTTGATTAGCAGATCACTCAATCGCGTGATCCTCGCTTGACTGTCAGACCTCACCAATGTTTAGAAAAACACATGTTGTAATGATACAAGATCCGTATTTAGGGACTGTGGAACATTGTGTCCTTTAGTTTTCCTTTCAAGATACTTAGGATGGGTTGAATCTGAGTTTGAGATTGAAGAACATGCCAAGGTAGAAATGAACACAGAATGTGTTAGTATTTGCCATTGAAGTGATGCATGAGTAGGTATGCATCCATCACATGTGGACATTCACAGCTGCTGTGTTTTGATAACCTTGCATTTGTCTATTTTGATGAAACTAAATTTATATGTGTTCCCCGGCATGATACTGGATTTAGGCAATGGAAAAGATCAGCTTCAGATCACTTCTGTGCTGCAGTCTCAAATGTATCCTCATTCCCCCATTCTGAAGGCTTTTACTCGTCTTCTCTAATTGTGATTTTCACCTTTTTCTTCAACTCTTAATAGTTCAAACCTGCCAACCATCTGGTGCCCCTTCCCCACTGAGCTGAGCTTGTTACTAACAACCCACAGCTGGACTCACATACATCCATTTATTCTAAAGTTAGAAGAAATGGCCAGCAGCAAGTGATCCCAACTCCATCTCCCTAATGCTTAAGATACAACATGGCTTGAGGGTTGGGGTGGCACTACGTGATGTTGTCCCAGCGTTAGTTAGGCCTTGTCAGAGGCTGATCGCTGGCAGATGCTGTTTTTGTAGTGGCAGAAGGTCATAGCAGGGTAAACTAGGGTTGACAGGAGTGCTGCAGATCTGCAGAAAAAAAGAACAGACGCTGTTGTAGCCAAGTCAAGGACAGACGGAGAACATAGAGCAGGTCTCTTTGGTCGTGGGCTGAGATCCGAACCCTGGTTCCTTCTTCTGTCAGGACCTGGGGCCTGGACACCGTCAGCCACCGGAAGCACATGCATACACACAAAGTATTTTAGCTGTCTGAGTCCTTGTTGGAGACCTTTCACACCTCTCAGAGTCATTTCCCCAGTTCCAAATGTAACATGTCATGGGGCCAGAGGATTAATTGTTAATCTTAACAGCCGTCATTACATGGAATAATTCTAATTTCTTTCATTTGCGCCTTGCCAGCACATGTGTCCTGTCCGTTTGATTGCTGAGGAGATCCAGAACACTTTCTCTCTCCACTAACTTCCCCTTTTTTCTTTCACTCTCATTTTCCCCCTTTCTTTTTTGTCTCTCTTAAGGACTCTGTCTCCCTCCTTGCTTCCTGGAGCTAATTTTCAGAATGATTTCATGGCTGCAGAATGCCCTAATTGCGGAGAGCTGGTCTCCTTCGCTGCGGGGCTACTTTTTAGACCTGGTATTCCAATGTGTGTGTGTGTGTGTTTGCACTTATGTGTGTGTGTGTATGTGTTCAAAAAAGGAGGGAAACTAGGTTTTGGGGTGGGTCAGGGAGTTTTAAGGCAGGGGTATGGGGTTCCTGTCATTTTGATGGACGTCTGAGGGACCTGACTGCCCTTGCGCCCCTGACCTCCTTCTCCAGCCCTCCACTGCGCCAACATCTCACTCTGTCAGACAGTTAAACCCAGGTGGTGGTGGGGGGGAGCACAAGATGTGTGTAAGTGTGTGTGCATGTCAAACAGCGACATAGAACAGGGGCTTCTTCACAGAGAGACCCTAAAAGGACAGAAAAATACACTTAAACTCTGCTCAGTAAGTGCCATAAAGTAAAGCAGGCCGTTCTTGCATGTTTTTTTTACAACAATCTGAATTCCTACTTGATCAAATACAATGAGAAGAAATCCCACTATCATCTTCTGTTTGTAATTATGTCATTTGGAGGCAAGTATATGCATTCAGTTTACCTGTTTTTCTATCAGTCAGTTTGAATGTAATGAGTTTTGTCTCATGGCTTATGCAATAGTGTACGCGTGTGTTCATATGCGTTGTTTTTTTCATGTGTGTGTTCTCTGTGTTGCACGCCATTATTTACACACGCTCTTTCTAATTTCACACTTCACACGCTTTCTGTCATCCGCTGGAAATAGAAAAATGAAAAAACAGGCGGCAGCGGTTGATGAAAGTGAAATTGAAAAATGAAAAGAAGTCGGATCGCGGGGAAGGAGGGAGCGCTGTCGATGGTTTAGCCCCTCGGACGCGTGATGGAAACCAATCACCGTGGAAACAGACGAATCAGCAGACCACATCGTAACCCTTGCAAACACACACACACAAACACACACACACACACACACAGAGGCTTGGTAACCTCAGTATTGCTTTTGTCTCAGATCTGTATTGTTAAATGAACATGATGGGTTTCCCCAGCAGCTCAGAGGTTCTATAAAACACACAGAGTCTATCTAATACACAAGCACACACCAACACACCACAACAAGCTTTCAACTACACACAGGCCTGCCATGTATCTACCTGTTTCCTTTTCTTTGGCTGCTTTTTCTCTTTTTCAACTTTAGAACTACATGAAATATTCTGTCATTTATGCCTTCATCTCTTCTCTCTGTCCTTCTCCTCCTTCTTCTTACCCAACATTTTCCTCTCAGATGGTTGTGGCAGGGGCTGGCGGCCTAGCGATGGGGGTCCTCCAGTGAAGGAGGGGGACGGGGGGGGGCTGTCCATGTCTGTGCCTGACAGGAGCGGGACTGCCTTTACACTGTCCAAACGGACCGAGCTGTCACTCCTGATTAGCCCTTGTGCTGCACAGAGCCGGGGAGTCGGGGGTCTCTGGAAGCCATTACTCAGCCTGTGAGTGAGTACCCTGTCCCCTCCTCTCACCCTTCTACCCTTCCACCCACCAACCCCCCTCCAGATCAACTTAATCACTCACAGCTGAGGAGAGCTTGAGGAGGAGGAGGAGGAGGCGGGAGAAGAGGCAGAGGCAGTAGAGCAAGGGGGAGGAGTCGTGGCTCAATCAGCAACAAGTGCGATTGATTCCTTCTTAAGTGCATGACTTTTCCTTCCCAATGGTAAAAACAACACATGCACATTGACACACACACTATATTGACACACACATTGACACATACCCGCAACAGGCCCATTCCCCCCTGACGGTGAGCTGCCATGTTCTGTAAGAGGAAAATCTGCCTCACAAGAACAGGAAATGAAGGAGTAGACACATACACAGGCTGCCTTGTGTCATTGTGAGTACCAGCCTACATATACACACACACACACACACACACGTATGCACACTCACAGTGGCTGATGTCCACCCTCAGCTGGAGCTTGTTAAAATCCGGACTGCCGGGCCAGCTTGTCTTTGTCAAAATTCTGATGTCACATTCAAGCTCATGGTTGGGGCATTTTCATACGTGTGTCCGTATGTGTGTGTAGACTGGCAACAAGGCCAAAAACGATGCTGAGCAATGGTGACATGGCAACCCCAGGCCTCCATGTTTTTCCACAATCCCCCTCTTCCGTTAGCAACTACCCGTGAGGGCTGCTGGGTGGGCAAGAGTCAAAGCGAGAAACCTAAGCCTTCATCAAACACACACTAATCAGCCACACAGGCACTAATTCACAGTTAACATGGATCAACACAGAGGGCTAAGCCTTAACAGAGGTCTGGAGAGCCAAATTACAGTAGGAAATGTATCTTAGCAGAGGATTGCGGTTCAACCCTATGTGTTCCATAGTCCTGTTGACCAATGTGTATAAGCCTGCTATTTCAAAAGTTATTCTCCTCCCCTATTCCCTATCTGCTTTTATCAATTTTTAAATCATTGAAAAAGCATAGACCCCATTGCCGTTGTTGTCAATTGCAAGTTTTGGCAAAGATTTGCATTGTGCAACCTTCTAGGTTTTTCTGCAAGAACTGTTGCTGCATCCAGGGCTTAATGTCGTCCATGATAATAGTGATAGGTTTAAAGAAATACAGACATCCAGACTGCTGGTTCCCTTGATGGGGTATTGCTAGATCTCTCTTGAATAATAAAACAAAGTGTAGTGTGTAGGGGAACCAGACAACGGCCAGTACTTCTGAAACAGCCTTTTTGCATAGTTGTGTTTTTTTCTTTATTTGGGACCATATTGCCTCTTATTAGATGGGCTGTCAAACCTCAAGGGCGCTGTGGACTGCAGGTCAATATTTTTTATTTTGTTTAAAGATTATTTTGGGGCCTAATTACCTTTATTTATATGATGGCTGAGGAAGTTACAGGAAATGTTGCAGGAAGAAATGTGGACAAGCAGTAAAGAGCCATGGCAGGAAGTTGAACCAACAGCTGATGGGTCAAAGACTGAAGCCTCTGTATACGGGACGTCTGCTCGACCTACTCAACTAAACCTGCACCCCACAGGTCAACATTTTTTTGACACAACTTCTTTTCTACGTAGCTTGTCATGGCATCACAGCCCTGGAGGAAGATTTTTCCAGAATGCACCTGCCGAAATTCAGCGTTGTCCTCTTTCAACTGTGAATGTAGTCATACCCAAACCATGACCAACTAATTTCTATTGTAACCATGAAAACAAAATGTCCTTTTACCTTTACAAAAACACAATTTTAACCCAAATCAAAACATTTTAACCAGGACGCATATGTGCCTCAACCATACTTTACTTAAACCAAAGCATTACCAAATTATAAAGAGATTTACAGTATTTATGGACACCAAAAGATGTAAACGTATTTACATTGTATGCATTTTTGAGTTGTTCAGGAGTGAATGGACAAGCAGCATATTTTGAGGTTGAATTTAAAAAAGTTACTGGATAAAAGCCACTAAAAGGTGAAGAATGCCTTTTGTCTGCTTTGACTCAGGGCCACTCGGAAAGGAACAAGGCGGGAATGTTGCTCCTAAGCTGAAAAGAGATACCCCTGTGATGATGGATCATATTTCTGCTGTCTTCCACCTCTCATCTTCTGTCTTCTGCTTTCCCATTCCTTTCATCTTTAAAGTGTTGAGCCCAGGTGCAGAGAAAAAGATGCGTTTAACAGTGTGTGTGAGACACCCACAGAGAGGCAGAGAGGTGAAGGAAAACATTCCTCACCTGTCGGCAGAGGAGCACGGTTCAGCTGACAGCTTATAAAGTGTGACCGCAGATCAGTTTGTTGCTCTTTGGGGTAACGGTTCAGCAGTCAAAGAACCAAGAGCCATAAACCTCGGAAAGGGAGGCACTCTGGGAAGGAGGAAGATTGAAGGAGGGGGGGACAGGCGAAGGAGGGGCTGCAGAGATGGAAGAGTAGATAGAGAAAGATTGTTTATCTTCCAATTCCAATTATTGAAAAACCACAGTTGCATCACCCAGTTTTATGTGATACACTTCATTATCTTTAGTACCTGGTCAAAATCCATTAAAATCCATCTGCAATATCCTTGAGAACTCTGTGAAAACACATATTATTCATATTATGTGAACATGACTGCCGAACAAATATTTTTAGTCCCACAGTAAAAACTATGGTCTGTTGTCCACATGTTTCATGGGAATAGATTTTCTTTATCAAGTTCACACTAATCTTTCTTTTTTTTTTTTTTTTTACAAAATGGTGTCCCACAAGGGTCCATATTAAGTCCTATTTAATTTTTTATTTATATCAATAATGTGGGAGGTCAGTTGAAAGAGTGTTGTAAAGCATTGTATAAGTTCAGAAGATTCTAAAACCAGGATTTAAATTAATTAATTAATAAAACCACAATAACTGGAGTCTGTTCTATATGCTACTTTTCACATGATTCGTGCCTTTGCAAGAGCCCTCAAAATCAACGGTTATATTGTTAAAAAATTGAAAATAATAAAACTCCCCTCCTGTCGTCTCTCTCTTGGGGTTACCAGGCAGACGGGTCTCCGGCTGCAAGTGACTTGCCAGCCAATTAGTACAGAATTTGAGCACTGTAACGAGCCTGGGGGGAATAAGGGGAGTTTGATTACAACACCTAAACCTTCCAGTCGCCTCAGTCAGCACCCCAAATATCTCACTGACAGCCGAGTCACAGCTGGGGACACCAGGGTGAAACACTACAGTCCACACAGCCTTCTCTGTTCAGCAAAGTTATTGAATATATGGCGCAGTTTTTCATTTTTTTTTAAACATTATTTGCATTTATTTCAGCACTACATCAAATGTATCTTACAGAACAAGAGGCTTACTGAGCGAGCAACAGAGAGTGAGAGAGAGAGAGAGAGAAATATACAAAGCATAAGTGTCTGGTTTTTCCAACATGACTGTTCGTGCTCAGGGCTTCATTCGGAATGCATGGCGTAAAAACCATAATAAACTCTGGAATTGAATCATTCAACAGCCCTGATTTGCTTGGCCAAACGCAGGCTTGGAGTTTATTTGTCTCTGTTGCAGGGAATCAGAGGATTGGAGAGGACTGGATTCAGTTAACCCTGCTAGAAAAGGGATTCAAAGAAACACACGGCAACCACTATTTGGAGATTTTTGTCAACGATGTTGTAAATTTTGAGTGGATTGGCACTTGATCTTTGTGGGTGATTTGTGATTTTTCTACCAACATTTTATGTGGAGTTCTGTATGAAGATACATGATGGAAAAGAGAAACCACAAGTTCTTGTCAAATATAGTTCTGGACCGAGTTAAAGTAGGGCGTCCCAGCTTCTCAAACTTTATCCAGTAATGGCTCAAACACGTCACATGGATTTGTCCCCTGGATGTGGACCAAACTCCTTTAAAATACAGGAAAAGATCTGCGGGATCATTAGGGAACACTGTGCCCTCAAAACGACTCGACCCAGCCCACCTCTGATGTCATAGAGCTCCACCGTAATCCCGATGTGATACCGACACCAAAGGATTCTGTTGATGCCAATATTATCCTCAATGTCAGCTCCAGTCTGCCATCATCCCTCTCCTAATGCACACTGACAGGAGCCCCCGCTGCGTGGACCCCACTCTGTCTTCTGAACGGGCAGCCAGATGGACAGCTCAGCAGCAGGAGAGGACCTGATATCAGTGTCAGCAATCAGATCTCGCCCTCTGAGAGCTTGTTTACGTGTGTGTGTCCGTGTGTGCACAGTGCCAAGTGATTGTTGGGAGCACATGTGCTGACGGCGGCCAGAGTGTGTTGAAATGAAGATTAATGAAGAAGAAACCTGAATGCGTGTGTGTGGACGGGAATGAAGGGTCAGCGGATGTATGTCAAAGAGTGCACAAACTTGAGCTTGTGTTTACCTACAGAATGTGTGTGTGTGTGTGTGTGTGTGTGTGTGTGTGTGTGCTAGTCTAGGTTATACTGTATCTTTTAAGTTTTCAGCACTTCTTATCCCACAGCTGTGAGGTGCAGAGTGACGCTGGAGAAAGTTTCACTTGAACCGCAACAAGTACAAAATGCCTAATCTGTTTTGTGTTGGCTTGTCTATCCTGTGTGCGATAAAAAAAAAAAGAAGAAGAAGAAGGAGATGATTATTTGCATGTGTACATTTGTAAAAAATATAAAAGTCAAACTCGTCTACTGACAGGGGAAACTTGCAGCGCCACATCTATCAATAGGCTGAATGAGGAAACATGTTAATCTGTCTTCAGGTTATACATTTTGGCTGTAGCTATAGGTTTTATGTACAACTTGCAAAGAAGGAATCGGCCCCTGCTTCGAACTAAAACTACGGTTAAGCTGGTTTAATGCGTGTCTTTGGCAGATGTTGTTCGAAACAAACAGTAAAGCAGAATGATGCTGTACAAAGCCAAAGATTGTAAACTGTATGTGTACAATAAAACTTTAACTCCTTAACAAAAGTGTTGTTGCTATAACACAGTAGAGATTACATCATTTTACAGGACACAACAATGAACAGGCTTAAGCCCATTCTGTCCCTGGATACCAAAAGACCTTAAACATTTTCATGACCTCTGCTTTAAAATATAATAATTGCTGCTGTAAAATGTGATGGACTACAGCCACTGTATTGTACAGTAGCCTCTGTATATTACAGCACAGCCACAACAAAAGTGCTTCTTCCATTAGGGTGGTGTTTGCATAATCGCATCACAAATAAAATCAGTTGCTCAGGTTGATCACTTGGATTTAAGTGCTTTGATAGGGAACACAAATTGCAAGGAAATGTTGTTGTTAAACCGGCTTTTTAAGCCCCTTTTACACAAGACGTGGCTGTAACACCTCGTTATCTGTGTAAGGCTGGGAATACACTTTAGGATTGTATAAATGCCGTTGTGGAATGTCAGCTCACACTATAAGCGGAAATGATTAAGGATGCACAACAAAACCTCACATACTGTGTGCTCACACTGGATAGTCCAATTGGCCAATCGAACTGTACAGTAGGCACGACCTGAGTTCTCACACTGTCCATGTTAAATCGGGATAAAGCATTGACAATGTTCACAAAGTTTCCTTTAAAGTCCCACAGATGGAAGCTGAAGTCAGAGAAGAAGGAAGTGGAAGAAACATGGTGCATAGTGATCTGTGCCATCCTGTGTGCTGAAACCTCCAAAACAGGTCCCCAGCGTGAATGTATGCTGGGAAGACGAGGACAGTACGGCTCGTTCATTTTGCAGAGAGAATGTATGCCTGCCGTTTCCCCAGCTCAACCAACATGGCCCCTCTTATCTTCTGTCCAAATCACATGGCGTGTCGGCATGATGCTTTCAGACGCTAGCTGCCATGCAGGCCCAGACAAGAAAAAAATAAAACGGAAGTTGGGGAATAGGCTCATGGATTTGCTTTCTCTGTGCAACAGTGTACTGTCAGCCAAACAACGTTTCTGACATGCCAGGAATACATGTGACTGGGGAGCAGCTGATCTAGCTGTGATCAGCCCTTGTGCCCCTCTGTACACTGCAAATGACGCAAGATGGAGCTGGAATACGGCATCACTTAAAAATCAGTCATGTGGCTATGGGGTCAGAAAAAAACCTCAATTCACACATGCCTGCCCTAAGAGCTACAGAGAAGAAGTAGTGGGGCGGAGATGTTCCAACATTCAGCCAGCACCGGAAGTTGTAGGCTTAACAGAAGTGAAATGGGGTCTCTTTGACTGTGAAACTAGCAAGATAGAAAAGCACCATATGTGTGTGTCTATGTGAAGCTTGAACAGTTTGTTCACATATTGTGCCTCTAAAATCACAAACTGGGGCAGCAATATGACAACATTGTTTGGTTCAGTGTAAAAGTATAAAGGCAGCGTCAAGGCGGAGCTTTCTTACATTGCTGTGGTGGACTATATGCTTACAACGTATGTTGTTTCACATTTTACACTTTGCAGCCAATGCATTGAAAATGTTTAACTTGATTATTACTACCACCCAAAGCTCTACTTTTTTTTTACAAAAAAATTGTAGAATACACACGGGACCGGACTGTGGTATGGAAAGTGTTCTGGTTCCCATTTATAGTACACTTGTAGTTGTATGGTATTGTGATATTAACCAATCACTCGTACGAAGGCTTTAAAACGGCCTGTACAGATAGCAAAAGCATTTTTAACTAGAGAGAACCCTATAACTCTGTTTCTCAAAAGTCAATCAGCGTTAAGATTTAATAACTTCGCAGGAGGTGGCTTTCACATTACACTGGTACTTCTGCAGCATCCTTTTTATGTCATGGTCTGCCTCCTGAGATCCCGCCCCCTCCTGTCTAACTTTCCCTTAAGGAACATGTGCACAAGGGGAACTTGTGGCAAATGTCAGGGGAAATTGTTGCTGAATTATCGGGCTGCAATTCAAAACCATCTTTGAATATTGACTTTAGGATCTAGTTTGAAAATTATATTGATGTCTTTCTTTAAAATTAGTAGATTTTTTGTGTATTCAATATCAAACACTCATGTTGTTCACAGTTACAAGCAAATCGTGTCAGTGTTGCAAGATCTGGCGATCACCGCCCCATACAATGAGGTACTGCCTGACGCCTCTGTTGTTTACCTGATACACAACACATGTTCACCACAAGTGATTAATATAACAGCTTCTACAAGACTGTTTGTCTCAAATGACAAAAGACAGTAAACCGAGACAGCAAAAACAAATGTTAAACACTATGAAATAAATAGTGAAACGTCAACACTCCCAGCAAGACACTGACTGGAGCCTGATGAGGTCTGGAGCCACGCAATGTAATTATGAAGTACAGATGTATTAGTGAAACACACCCCTCCCTCCTCTCAGTCCCCTGTGTGTGTGTTTGTTTGTGTGTTTGATGGCATGTGTGTTTATCAGAGTGCTCTTGGTTTGCTCTGTCATTCTGCCTTTCACCACAGCACTGATAGATGTGACAGGGAGAGAGGAGGTGGACTCTTTTCAATGTCAGACGGCTCTATTGAGAGAATGCAGGGGAATGCCAATGCCCCCCTCCACTCCCACCACTCCATCCCATCTCTCCTTTCTGCATTCAGTCAAGCAAAAGAAATCGGAAGTCCTTCCACTCGCTGACAGAGCCAGAGTTAGTTTAGACTCTTCCTCTCATTTACTTTGGTTTCTTCTAAGAGTTTTGCCTTAGGGTGAGCCGTGAAACTGTAAAAATGATTCAAATGAATTAAATTCAAATAAATTCAAGTACTCTCTTCAATACTCTCCCTGCCTCTCCCAATCCAATTCAATTAAAAAGGGCTTTATTAGCATGGGGAAAACATGTTTACATTACCCAGTAATTTGGACCATCTATCATGCCTTTGGGGCAGATGGCTGTTCACTTATCAGTCAGTTTCTGTTTGAGGTTTCTACCTGTTGGCGGCAAATTCTTCCTTACCACTGTTGCAAAGAGCGTGCTCATGCTAGATTAGTATGTGCTCATTGTAAATAGTACAAATATTTCAGTCTAGCACTGCTTTAGATAAAAGGTTTCATGAGAAAATTTCTGTTGTAGATTGGCTTGTAGAGTCGGTCAGTAGTCAAGGTTTGCTTTTTGTTGAAGTTCTTTGGGCAAGAAAGACACTGAATCCCAAATTACTCCAGGTGGCACGGCCAGTGGCGTGTGAATGTGCATGGATGGGTTAGTAAATAACTGATGGGCACTTTACATGGAATCCTCTTCCATCAGTGTATGAATGGGTGAATGTGACATGCAGAATAAAAAACATTTTCAGTGGTCAGAAGATTAGAAAGGCTCAAAATATATAGTCCGTTTACCATTTAAATAATTGGCAGGATGAGCATTAAAATAACTCTCACAATGTAACCCCCTTTCTCATAATATTACAAACGTTTTGGGGGGAATACAACAACTTTATTCTCGTAATACTTTATTCCTGGTAATTTTTGATTCTTTTTTTTGGTAAAATTATAATATTCCCAAATTCCCAGATTGTTTTAAAATGTAGCCCATATATATTAAAATATGTTTGAGGTATCTGCCTGCTAAAAGGAAGTTTGTCATTGTCAATGTTTTCAAGTGACTGCTGGACCAAAGTTGGGTTGCTCTCAATAGTTTTGTAGAGTACAGTTGGACCTGCTCTTTCTGAAAAGTGTCATGAGATAACTCTTTTTTTGTGTGATTTGACGTCATATAAATATAAGTCGATTGATGGATTGATTTTTGGTCATTGTTTTCATCACTCACCAGCTAAACACTATGTCTTCTTTCTGCCTCATGCCTCACAGATAATATATCTGTTTCTTCTTCTTTCTTTTTTCCTTTTTTGTCACTTTGCGTCTCTATTCATCTATCCGCCCTTCCATCTATCTGTCAATCCTTCCATTAATCCGGCAGCATCTGTCATTTCTCTTGTCACTTAAATAATCCATCCATTAGACCATCCATCTTTCAAGCTCTGCATTTATCTGCTTTTCTGCTCGTCCCTTATTCATTCATCTGTCCGTCTTGTCTTTTGTGCCCTGTGACGTTGTTGTGGCTGCCGCTGTGATCTCTTTGCTGAGATCTGCTGACAGATTTGACGTAGCGAAAGACTCGACCGGCATCACGCTCACGTGCTTTTACACAGATAAGTCCAAACACACCTGTGCATCTCACATCACACACATTCACACAGACAAACACTGCTTCCCATGACCCATGTATACCTGCTGTTTTCACCTTACATGTAAGGAGAGCTGCTGCTCTTGGATGCAACTTACTCACACACTGGAGGGTTTCAGTGTGCGTCAACAGGTTGGGTAACTTCTGTGGAATTAATCACAAGCTGAGCGAGCTAAATGAAAAGAGAGGGTGAATTTGCTGTGTGTGTGTGAGAGAGAGTTAGTCTGTTTGTGTGTCTGTCTGTGTGCGTGTGCGAGTGGGTGTGTGTGAGCTTATACATGGGTTTGACAGGAGGTTAGAAGCCAGGGGCCTCCCTCGCTCTCTCTTTAGCGGGTGAGTGAAATACAGCCCTTGTTGTCAAGGTGACAGGCCCTGACAGCTCACTCTGACTAAACCGTCAACAGCCTTTAACGAAGAAATACACGCACAAAGAAACATGCACAGAAACTCTTATTTCTCTCTCTCTCTCTCTCTCTCTCTCTCTCTCTCTCTCTCTCTCTCTCTCTCTCTCTCTCTCTCTCTCCCTCTCCCTCCAGGCTGTATTACCTTTTCAGTAGGGGTGTTTATAACAAAATCTCAATATGTCGGCCAAGATCTGAGTCAAGGCTGATTCATTAAGATATAAAATGATTCAGTGTGTTTCAATGTGATCTGAATTGATGCACATTACGATTATTGAATCCTAAGATTTTTTATGGAATTGAAAACTATTTCCAGAAAATGTGTCATTTTAAAATAACTTCCTTTTTTTGTCACTTGTCCAAGAGACTGTAAACAAACATTCTGACATTATAAACCAGAACTGAACTCTTGCCTCTGACAGACTGTGCTGCACAAATAAATGCCAGTGAAGCTTTAAAAGGAGATGACAGTTTGTGACAGTTCTGTGAATCTGCTCTTATAGGAGAGTAATAATCATGCAGTTGTGTTGGAATTATTTTGAAAACAACAGTAAAAGTAATGTTTAATTTATTTTTCTCCTTTCATAATTTTGCTGTGATTGTTGATAAAAATGTCTGGCATGAAATATTGTCTTCTTGCTATCTTGTAACTTAGCTCAAATGTATTGGCGATGTCATGAAAGCCATCACTTCCAACTGCACATTAAGGTTGTAACCCTTATTATTTAGGTCTGCTTGTACTGCCACAATACTGCTAGCCTTGTATCACAGGTTTCGCCCTTTTCTCACCAGATGAGATTTGTCTTTGCATTAAAAAAAAATACAGACAGACAGACTTCTGTAAAGCTTTCCTTTCTGAGGGGGTTCACAGCAAATTGCTTCAGCCACTTCAGACATGTTGTTTTCCCTTTGCAAGCCACCTCATGCAAACGTTACATTAAAATGTAAAAGGCTAGAGTCTCGTGACAATTAAGTTTGAGCACAGTATGCAGAGTGAGAAGCAAAAACCTCAATAAACCAAGTCATAACTTTGGAAACGAGTCATTGACCAGTTCCATTCTACTCCTCCCAGGCCAATACACCAACCAGTGTGCTGCACCATTCATTAAAAATAAGTATCATTTTTGGTTAGACCTATCTTTACACCCCTACTCTTGAGATATCGATTTTTTCTTCAAATCTCCTTTCCTCCCTTCTTAAGCTCTGTCAATTTTCTCTGACTTCAAGTTCATACACACAAGCATAAGTTACCTTACCTCAAGCTCAGGCAAGTTCGCACCACTCACAGGACTTACGGTGTGTTTATATTTGCTTTTTTGAGGAATCTGGGTGATGCAATTTCACCATTCATTCAGGTGAGGGCCAGGTGTTGAGAGATCAGAGAACTAAGTGAGCAAAGGGAGGTAAAGAAACAAGAAAAGGATGGAGGAAAAAGGAATAATGGGAGTGATTGAAGGTAATTTATTATTCTAATGTTTTGTCTTTCAGTCATTTGTATGTACACATCTCTGCATGCTCAGCAATCACTCACTCACTGTCCTCGTATCTGAGATTTTGTTTGACAGCTGGGAGGTCTGCCGCCATGCTGAACCTGTCAAAGCCTGTCACAAACCTCCTTCTGCCCTGTGGGTACATACACACACCATACAAATGAATGCAGACACACAAGCTGGAGAGAGGGAAAGATGGACTATACTGAAAGAGACAGAATATTGTTCTAGTCCCTGTGTAGATTTTTTTTCAGTCTGCCCATGGAGTAGAAAGGTTCATTTATATCCTGCAAACTCTTGTGAGCCTGCATGCAAGTTTGTACCCACAGCTGTCATCACATTGGCCTAACACTGAAGCTGGCTGGATTCCTAACATGCTTCCCAAACAGAGGTTATTCCAAATGTATTGGGTTTATAAGCTGGTTACATTGTTGGAAAGTTTCAATAACTTATCCTCACTTTCACAAGATGAAATTTCAGACTTATTGGAAATAGGAACACATAGTGATGGATGTAGATCACCTGCACAGGATTTGAAACACAGATGTATCTCCGCAAATGGGACCTGACTCATCCAATCATGGGGAAATGATTTGTCCTGGTTGTTTGGTTTTAAGAAATTACACTGCACATATTGATTTCACTTGCTAGCGCTCTTCACAGAGGCACTCCAGAACATTTCTAGAAAATGTCAGGACAGCCTGCCCCTGAACTCCTCCTGTGTTGCTCCTTACAAACATCCCTCAGTGCCAGAGACTTTCGTTGTCAGACGGGGAAGGGAGTTTCAAGACAAGACATTACAAAAGACATGATGTAAAAAGGGCACCTTGAAAGTCATAGTGTAACATTTACAACATATCCAAGCTTGATGACAGCTTTTGCCTTTATACCAATGCTTCCTGTAGTTGGACATATTCACAGTCTCAATGAAATAGTGAAGAACATGCTGACAAGCAGAAAGGAGTGTGTACTGTAGCAGCTGCACAAATTGATGTGAATGAAGACTGCAACCATCGGGCTGTGAGCACAAGATATGTCATCTTCCCATTCAATCGTGTTAGTGTTGCAAGATCTGGCGATCATCCGCCCCGTTGGGTGGTTTGAGCGAACTGAACGTGCTCTGAGCGTGTTTGTTTCTGCAAAAAGAAACATGGATGTGAGGGAAATATATTGTCCCTGCATTGACATAAAAATGATAGTTGTATGTAGTTTTGTTCCGCTCGGTCAGACTTAAAGGAGTAGAGATGTGCAGCATATCTTGGCAAAGCCATTCGATGACTCTTACATTTATACGTTATAAGTTCACAAATTGACTCACTCCGAATTCTTGTGGATAATTTACTTGTGGGCTGGCAGGAAAAAGTCAGATGTCAGATGAAGTCAGGGGGAAAAATCTGGCAGTTTGCATTCACACTTGAGCTCACTCCTTAAACACTGAGACGTTTTCACGAGTTTAGTGATTGTGTGAAAAAGGCTATTGTAAAAAATTTCACCTCTAAGCAGGTAACAGTGAAGCTAGCTACTTGTTAAACTAAAGAGGTAAAAGTAGAATCATTGATTTCCCCTCTTTACTGAAGTAAAACTAATAAAGTAAAGGCTCTGAGGGGTACTCAGTGTAAGAGTATACAAGCAGCCCAAAATAGAGCTCTATCTCTGGTCTGGTTTGCTTCTTACACCATTTTTTGACATCATTATCTATGTATCTTTGTAGAAGAAAATTCGAGGGACAACTGACCAAGACGGCTACCTAACAACATAAAAAAGAATCTGACAACAAAACTGATGCTAAAGCTAGAAATACACAGAGACCACTGAATAGGGGGCTACATAACATTATAGTGAATGTGTTTTTTTTTAAGAGCCACAGAATGTTTCTATTGTAATTTTGCATTTTTTTATATACATTTTAAATGTGTTATGTATTTTAAGCAACCTGTGAAGCCCTTTGTAACTTTGTTAAGAAATGTACTGTGTAAATAAATGTTGTTTTTTTATGATTATAAGAATTGCTTCCAAAATACGATACACTCACTCAGTGAAAAACTTGAGTCACACATGGTGCAGAGAAATTATTATACAACAAATAAATAAATAAATATGCCTTATTTTACAGCAACTACTCTCTTACATAAATGATCATATTTGATAAACACTCAGGACTAATGGAATGACTGATTGATGGCTGTTTCATTTCTAGTCTTTTCTATAAATGTTTTCTTTTCACTATGCATGCTTATTTTTCACACATGTATTTGTTAGCTTTCACAGTTCCTGTGTTCACATGAAACGTCGAACCACTGAGACACCACCTCAGCCCTCAGGGATAGAGCTGTGTCAGCCTCTGGGAGTTGGCTGACTGAGAGACTCCTTCATTAATCTGAGGCCTCTGACTACTGTCTGTCAGCAGCTGAAGGGGATTTCCACACTTGCTACGTCTGGTTGTGTTTGAGAACAAAACTGTTCATTAGCACGAGGCATAAATTCTGATGTGGTATCTCTCATCAGTGGCTGGCTCCATGTCTGTGTTCGAGCTGCTCCCGTCATAAATTTAAAGCAGACAGCTGCACAGATGCACAGTTTCCCTCTTACACCTGAGTAGGGATTTAACCCCCACTGATTCACTTTTAACTTGGGAATAAAAGAAATCCACTAAACACTCCCTTTGGAGACATGGTGTTGTCATCAACATATAAGAATCTGTAAAGAGAAAACACTGACATGTTGTCATTGTGTCTGGTACAGTTCAACAATGGCTGCTGATGACAGGAACGTCTTGGTGTGTGACTGAGTTTAAACAGGCCTAGACTGTTGTGTCTGTGACGTTGTGTTTTTTGTGAAACCTGTTAAGATATAGTTATTTAAATCCAGGGGGTAGAACAACTAATTATTCATTAAATGCTGACTTTTTACACCAGTAATCCCATTTTCAAAAACATAATGGTACCATGAGTGCAGTCTGGAAGTCCTCCCCAGGAAATTTTGAGCATCGAACCCTTTATTTCCGGTATTTGGGGGCGTTTTATGCAAACATTTGCCATTAAATTAATTTTACTTTTGTAAAACACAAAGCACAAAATCTGTTACTGATTCAATTTAAACAACGAATGTCTGCTGCTTACTGCATACATTTTCTCATTTCACTCAATATTTAAAGTGACATAGACTTGGTAAGGTAATGATGCCTGTGAAAAAATGATATAAAGAGAGGGAAGTTTACTTCTGTACTAATACTGCACTCTCGCCACCTAACATAAATATCACTTATCAAGATTTTATCACAGGGATATTCACAAAAATAAAGTTGGGAAAATGTCAAGCTGTTATCATGACCACAGGAATCTTTACTGTACCTGTGTATAAACTATTACATGCCTGTCTTTCTCGTAAAAGTGGATTTTTCATAATATGTCCCCTTTAAAATATTTTAAAACTAATTTTCTTGACTTCTTTGGTGTTTAATTACAAGCTTTGACTGGAAAACATCTTGTTCATTATTTCAAAACCTTTACTGTGGTTATCTTTCAAAGAGGCTCATTGAGCTATGATTGGGAGATATGATATCTAACTGGGAAATCCCCTGGTTTGACCCAGAAGGAAGGACAGTTTGTGAGCTCATGAGGAGCATGTTGGTAACGTGCATTCTTGCGTGCTTTTGTGTATGAGTGAGGGTTCACTTCCACTTCCTAATCTTAGATTCTTGAGATGCTCTCACGGTCATGCTATGGTGTGACATGACTTCATTTGTTAAATACTGATCATGCCAAACATTGTACAAGAAGAAGGAGATTAGTATCTCCACAAATCTCCCACACGCCTGAGCTCAAACGACAGCAGATTAAAGGTAGTTGCATACGAGACAGAACAAAAATCAAAGGCTTCTGCTTTCTGTGTCTCTGCTATTTTCCTCTGCGTGATGAATGACTGTTTCTCTGTGCTTGCATCTGTGCTTCGCGTGCTGTATGTGTAGATGTTTGCAGGCATACACACTCCCATTCTCCCCTGCTGTTGTAACAGTTGTTCTCCTTTCACCATTGTTGCTCAGAAAAAAAAACATCACACGTGTTCTGATTCCCAGTATAGGCTGCTGACAAACACGCCTGATTCTCTCACCACCTCTATTGTTTCACCTCATGTTGTGCAGTGGGTCATCTTCATTCATATTTCCATACTCTAATTTTATGCTGATATTAGGATTTTGGGGACCTCTGGAGGTCCTGGAGGTACAGGGGGTCTCCTCTCCCACTCGTTCTCACCAGCAGCAGATGGCCCGGGCTGGGCTGGGCAGCGTGAAAGAGCCCCCATTGTCTGTGGATGTAGCGTAGCCGCCTAGCCCAGATGGCATTTGTACCTTTTGTGTCTATTCTGACTTTGTGCGGTGTGTGCTGTCTGCTCCAGTGGGTGGTAGCCCTGTGCTCGCTTTCATTAGCCTCTCTCTCCATCTCTTTGTCTCGCTTTCTCTTGTTTCCCTGTGTGTCAATTCAGTTCACACAAAATGAGCTTTATTGGCACTAAGGTAAAGAGAAACTTCTGCAAGCAAATAAACATGTATCATTTTCTGGTCTGATACTAGAAGAGTCAAGCTTATAGGTACCTAAAAATGTAAGACCTATTATTGTGCTATAATAACCTTTACTCTGCCGTACCCCATTTCAGCCACACACAAAAAACAACTAGGGTAACTATGTTCAGCAATAAAAAACTGGCTTAATTTCCTAAAGGCCACCTCAGTTTTTCAATCAAAACAAAACAACTTTTTGGGTAACCTCTCTGTGCATGGGGACATCTTCATGTTGAAATAATAAAGGGCCTCGTCCAAACTCTCAGCACAAAAATACAAACACACTCTTTCTTCAATACAGAATGCAGATGCAGACTTCTTTTTTTTTGTTTTTACTTTAGCAAGATATCTCTTGCACATCCTGATTTTGGATTTAAAGGCTTGGAAAATATATTGTACTCAGTATCAATTTAATTAATCAATGATTATTATTGTGCAAAGACTGGACAGGAAGCTATAGACTACTGTCTGACAGCAGTAATCCAGCATGAGCATGTACTCGGCAAACTTTGGCAACAGCGAGAAAGAAAAAATCCTTTTCATAAGCAAAAACCTTGAGCAGAACCTGATTACGCAGATATAATTATTTCTGCATATTTTTAATCTAAATACTTTAATTCCTAAAGTTAATATATTTTCACTTTATCAATTAAAAGTTATACGTCTGAGCCATTCGAGGAATTTAGAGCTTAAGACCTTTTCATTAATCATTCTTGTTTCTGTATTAAAAAAAACCCACATGTCCAAATACTTTCGATGAAGATGTTACATTTCTTAAAACTGGGACGAAGGACTCCAATGAACAGTTTAGCTATCGAACAGAGTTATAAAAATATGTGTGAACAGGGGTGCGCACATGATGTAGCATTATAGTGTACATATAAATGAGGTTATTTGGGTGCTGTTAATACTAAGATGACAAACAATCCCAACTCGGTTCCACACACTAGTGTAAGATGATGTTGAACACATTTTTTGGGTGACATTTTTTTTTGTAGATCCTTATTTTTCTCAGGTTATTGAAGTTTGCGTAATTTGATTTAATGGTAATGAATATCTATTTACATCGTATACTGGTCCATCATTTGTTAAACAGTATTAAACTTTTACAGGAACTTTCCTCTAATGAAACTGATAGTTTAGATCGGCCGAGTTATTTTGTTTATGACTGTGAATAATGTATCACAGTTGTGGGTGTTCAGGTGTAATACAGCCAAGACATTTAAGACACAGCAGAAGTTACCCCCCTGCTCAGTCACATCTCGAAGTATACTGAGTCTATAGTCACGCAAAGACATCCCAGTGTGAGACTTTAACCAAATGTTACACCAAATTACAGCAGCACACTAAAGCCTCTCATAGCTTTGAACCTTAAACTGTTTTTCAAATGTCATACAGATTCCTCTGTCTCCACGTTTGGCAGTCATGATTTCACTTTCACTGTTTTGAACACAGACAAGAAGGCTTAATGATAAAGTTTCTCTGACATGGTTTAAAGTTTATGACAATCTGAAAAGTGTACCTTTAACTGAGGTTGTTTTGTCAAATATTCACATAGTTAGTTCTAGGAAAAGGCATACTAGAAGCAAATCAAGATGTGCGGTTAAGTATCATCATGAGACACTAAAGCTCATGGTGATGTGATCATGTGACTTTAAATCTGACTCAACTTAATTCAATTTCATTATTCCACCACTAATAATGTTGAATCGTGTTGGTCTTTTTTAGATAATGGAGGTTTATGTTATAAATCAACACTGATAGAGTCCTTTTTTGTTCGATCGTGTGCATGCATTTGTGTTTTGGCACATCTGCTCTTACATATTGTTTTGTTTAAGCAGATTAGTGGATATCTGTATTTGCTGTTGTGGTTGCTTGTTTTGCTGATTAAAGCTGCACTTTTTCCCATGCTCTGGCTTAATGACTAAACCACACACACAAACACACACACACACACACACTTGCACGCACACACACGTCTCTGACTAGTGACTAGCTGGTCTGGCTTTCATATCCTGAGAGTTTGAAGGAGGGTTTAGGTGGTGATCTGACTGTGTTGGTATCTGTCTGCTGAAAATGATAGAGATGTCACTCAACAAGAAAAGCACATGTGTGTGTTTGTGTGTGTGTGTGTGTGTGTGTGTGCGTGCGTGTGTGTGTGTGTGTGTGTGTGTGTGTGTGTGTGTGTGTGTGCGTCTTCTTCACTGAACCGCAAAAAGTTGCATCAGTGCACCATCCCACTGCTCTACTAATTTGCATCTAACAGCTAATTTACTGCTCAGATCAAGTCAGATGTCTAATGAAACTGCACATGCATGCTAACGTGGGCCTCAAATGACCCCTCAACAAACACACACGCACGTACAAATCACAGTTAGCGTGCTCTGATCACATAGGGAGCCATCATGTGCTTCTGGGTGCCCGTAGGGGCCTACGCAGCACAATGCCAGGCCTCAAAGCGAGTGCTAAATCCCCATCAGAGACAGCCTGCCTGTCTGTCTGCCCGGCAGCCTGGCACTGCTGCAGACTTTATTTACAGAAAGTTCTGGAAGAAACAGATCTGATTACCACCAAGAATATACACAAGGCATCAATCAGCAGCAAGCAGGGAGGGAGGGAGAGAGAGAGAGAGAGAGAGAGAGAGAGAGGAGTATGGTTCTATGTTGTGGTTTTATTAGTGCCTCTAAACCTTTACACACAAAGACACACGCAGATACACACAGGTTTTTCTGGCAGAGGATGTGGGTCCAGAGAGCAGTCTGGTGTTTCAGTTTCAATCTTCCCCCTCAGCCTGGATCAAATACAAGAGCAGGCAACTAAAGATGATGTCACAATCCCGCAGCTGTCCCTACCACTCAGTGCTGAATGTATGTGTGTGTATGTGTGTATGAAAAGCTCTGCTGAGGTCAAATTGGACTCTCTCTCTTTCTCTCTCTCTCTCTCTTTGACTCTCCCTATTCAATACTGTCTCTTTCTAAACTCTAGGGATCCTGCAGTCCGTGCTGAAAGCTATGGCCCAGATTAGGTTCCCTCACATGCACATGTAAGCACACACACACACACATTCTGTTCACTCCAATTCTAAATGCCGGGAACAGCGCAGGAGTAGAGTGGGAAAGGGAGGGGAAATGAGGGGGAAAAGTGGAGATGCTTTTACCATCACAAACCATCAGAGGATAACAGTTTTTTATTCACACATAACTGACCACACACACACACGCATAAACTGTATACTGAGTGTGTGTGTGTGTGTGTGAGTGTGAGGATAGAGAGAAACTCAATATGGACAGATTCGAACTTGAGTGCTGTTTTCAAGTCTGGTTCCTCACTTGGTCTGTTGTGTCAAACATAATTCTTATTATCCTCTGTTTTAAAGCTTCTAACTTTCTTTCCTCTTTAAAAGGAATCATTGCCAATATGATCATGAAACATATCACTTTTGAAACACATTTTAACTGTTAAATGGCAACAATATTAAAACAGGGAGGCTAAACCCATGTTTCTTTCTAAAGATCAGGAAAATTGGACAGTAAACACTGTTAATCTTGGGTTTCTGTGGACGTAATTTAACTATTCAAACTTTTAAAGAAATCATGTTGTTCCATATAACCAGCCTGATCTCAGAGAGCATGGTTTTAGTCGCACCTCTACTACAAATAATGCAAATCAAAATGCTAGGCTGATTTGATTGTTTGCTTAGCCTCTAATTATATAGTAAAAAAAAAAAAAACCTGTTAAAATCACTCAAATTCACAGATAATAATGTGAATTTATTCTCATTTAACTTTTCTCTGACAAAGATAAAAAAGCATGTGAACAACTTTTTAATATGCTTATTATTTCTTCTGGCCAAGGCTTTTTATGAAGATGCAGATGACGACATTTCCTTTTTTTAATTTAGCCAGTTACCCCAAACCCCACTGCATCCTCCGGGCTGGTTAGGTGTTTGTTTTTCAAGATTTAAAAACAAACTGTCCCTATTTTTGCACATAGCATTTAATGTGTTTTAATCAAATTGTTTAAATTCACAAAACTCGTGAATTTTCAATGCACTACTGCAAAGTTTTAGGCATAAAATGTTAGAGTGAAAAACTAGTTGTGAATAACCAAAGAACTTTGTCACTATTAGGTCTTTATTCTAATCTTTATGTTTCTATTTCCTTCATAGTGTTGGATGACCTCGTAACTTTACTGGATAATTGATGTTTGTAAAATGCTTTTGAAGCTCTTTTAACCAATCTATTTAGTAATTACGTGTTTGAATTTGGGGATGTACATGTTCAGATATAATGTGTCACAAGTGATAATGCACAAATTAAATTGCCACTGTTCATCTAAATGTGACCCATTATAAAAGAAATCCCTCGAGATTTTTGTTTGTCTTAAAAATAGATTTTTTTCAATTCTTTAATTATTTTATGGTAAGAAAGTTAAAACAATTTAAACAGAATATACATTTCCAGAGTGACATGTCTTAATAAGATATTTAAAGTGTTAAACTATGAATCAAAAACAGGAAGGTATTACATATAACTACACGGCAGCATAACAGGCCACTTAATCTAGCATAACTGTGTATTGTGTGTAATTTAAGGTTAACACATCCGAGGTTGAAAGCTTCCTGGAAGTGAAACATGAGTGTCGGTACTGTAAGTGAATGCAGCTAAGTGCATGCACTCACATTCTGGTATTTAAGCAGATTTCTGAATGGAGACTTTTAGAGGCCTGTTATTAAATATACTTTTATTTCATTAAGGGTTTGTGTGATTCTCCCACCACTACATATACAGATCATATGTCTACATACACACTGAAGTGGCGTAATAATAACCACAGTTTCACAGTGGGAATTACATTACACAAGTCTTATTTAGGTTTGGTTTGTGAACTTAGCAAAGGAAACCAATTTTCAGACTTTCTATTTAGTGTTTGAATGAGCTTGAGTTTGTGATGGATTCTTTTTTTAGCTGCTGTATGATTACAATGCAACTTTCTTCAATTAAAGCGCCATCTAAGAGTATAAGCTGCGTTGATTTTCTTTGGCATCTTAAGTCTGACCTCTAAAGCTCACTGAGAAGTCAAACTGAGAAATTATCCTTCTTTTGAAAAGAATTCTGTTATTTTTCCTCTCATTTGTCCTGAGCACCTTTAACACCCACAAAGTGTGAACAGTGAGCAGTAAATGAATCAGAGCAGTGAATGCTTCCTGCCTGTGAGATACATGCATTCAATTCATGTGTGTACTGTATGTAACGTATCATTAATGTCAAACAGTCACATCATCATCCTATAGGTTGTAGTGGAAACACACTTTTTAATTCGTGAATAACATCGGTGTGTTTTTTCACATTGCTTATTACAATTAGCTAGTGAAAACCACAAAGACGCATTTGGCAGTAAAACAAAGCTGATTATTCATGTGTTTAAAAATGCTGCTTGTGTTTCCTCTCTCCCTGCTTTGCTTTAGGCGCTGTGCAGGGTTCAGCTGCACGGCAGGAAAAGGTTGGAGGTCGCTTTGAGCTCTCTGTGTGGGTGTCTGAGATGACCTAAGACCTCCTCTGACCCGCTGACCAGCAGAGAAACTGGCTGTCCAACTGGGAGCAAAGAGAAGGCCTGGAGGTCAGCAGAAACACTGAGGGAAAGAGCATTTTCTCAGCCTTTTCCTTCGTTTTCTCATTCTTTTCTCATCACTTACTTTATCCTGTTACTGTTACAGCATAAATACTTTCCATAAATCTTAGCCCTTAATTTAGCAGTTAGTGTGAAGAAAAAGATTCTTTGTTTTTTTCTTTGGCAGCAATGTCTTTTGGATTTATGCACCAGGGTTTTAAGATATTTCCAGGTCCCTATGATCATGAAACTCACTCAACAGATAAACGGCTGTGCAAACACTCAAATCAAGCAGGAAAAAGGAAAACAACAAATGAAACAAGCCGTCAAAACAGCAGAACATTTGAAATCTAGCTACCTTTTTGTTTGCTACTGCCATTTAGTTTGTATGAATGTCTTTTATAAGACAACTTTGGTCAATATTCCTCCATATTTCACACATTTCTATTACATCTCTCTATACTTTCTCATCACTGTTTCTTTCACATGTTTCTTCTTCTTTCTGTATTTTATTACTGCAAATCAAACGCTCATCCTCTAACTTCATCCATGCTTTAAATATCTCTTTACACATGAACGGGCCTTCAGCATTTGCTTGGGTGAAATAAATATTTCTTTCAATGAAAACTTAAGACAAAACATATGCTGAGTTGGATTCTTTCAACCAAGCCTCCACACATACACACACCCCGCTCCCAGGGCCCCTTCTTCCTCCCCTCATCCTCCCCCTTCCCCCTCTCTCATCAAGGGTCATTTGCTCAGTTTCCTGCCTGTCTGTCTCCAGCTCTGATTGGTGAATTTCTGCAAGTCTCTGATTGGTCAGTGCTTTTTAGCGCCTCCCCTTGTTAGCAGTCATATGAACTCCTCCCTCTTTTTTAGGACACTCCTTCTTTCTCCTAGCACAGCCTCCTCCCATGACTCCCCGCCTCTACTTAGGAGCTCCTCCTTCTCCACAAGCAGAGGAGAAGTGTGTTAGAGCGCCTCCTGGTGGACGACATCTTTTATTAATGTGCATAATGCTGTTCAAAGACGTTATTCTGTAAAAAGTAAACTAAAATATAAGAATTAAAGTGATGTGGAAATTGCAGATAACAGAAATAACAGAAAAATTACAGAAAAATGTAGATTAAGGAACAGAAAAAGAACAGAGGCTCTGAAAAACAAATCTATAAACTTTGGATTCAATCATCCAAACGTAGAGTGCCATCTAGTGGACTAAAATGTTAACTCTGAAGTTAAAGAGGAAAAAACAAGTTACTTTTTTGTTCCAAATAAGTGATTCTCATCAGCATGTAATGAATACAATTGTACTATAAAGATGACAATGTGATTAAACAAAGCATTAGTAAACTAGTATTATTGCAGATTCATTGATTGGGAAACAGATATTTGTTCTGTAAATAAAAAAATAATATTTTGTGTTCAAATGTGCACATGCTGATCTCTTGGGAAAAAAATGACATTTTCAAGTTAAGCAGTTTTTTCTTGACTCAGCAGCCGAACATACGGATATACATTTGAAGAGTTTATCTGCAAAAAAGGCCAAACCCTTTCTCTAGATTAATAAACCAACAACAATTGGGTCCAGATTCGCTGGGATGCATAAAAAATACACGATTAAGAAAACTAACTGAAAATCGACATATTTGTTGTTGCAAATAAACAGTTTGGGTGTTACATAGTCATGAACTGATTATAAATCACAATCATATATGAACGCACATACGATTTACAGTCAAGGAATATATCTCTGCTGTGTGCATGCAGAGCTGTAGGGAGGTATAAGCAAACGTAAGGCCTATAGGAAGAGGTCTTAAATTAGCCAATAAGAAAGGCTTTATTAGTTGTACTAACCAAACATGGAAAAAAATATATCGGCATTTCACTAGGACAATTTCATTTCAGACCAAGAAAAGGGGATTTTTGCCAATTACACAAAAAAATTGTCACAGCCAATCAGAGATGATATTGATATATAAAAAACTTGAGTGCAAGAAAAGTGAACCCACAAGGGAACTGTGTCCGATTATTACTCATTATGAACATATCTTAGAAAAACACCCGACCATTAAAAAGTGTATAGTGTTTAACCAGAGTGTCCTGTGAAACCAAACAGCATGTTCCCCTGTACATGTGAATAACAAGTTCAATATCTAGAAGAACAAATCAATTACGCATATCATGTGAAATGGGTGGTGTGTTATATTCTGAGCCAGTCACACATACTGAATATAGTCCTGCCATAAATTCTCACCAGATCACTAAAGTACATTAATTCCTCCCCAACGCACTGATGAAACCTGTTTGAGTTTGTGCAGCAGCTGTTTAAGGAAATTACTTGTTTGTCTATTTCAGTGACGGCTCTTTGTCTATAAGTTTAGAGAAATATCCACATTGTTGGTTTTGGTCCTTTCTTGGGACTTGATGACAAATCCAAAAATTTTGAGCATTGCCAGTAAACATTTTAAGTAAAAGCATGTCTTATTCTGTTTTCGTACAGTTTAACAACCTGTCATAAGAAGGAAACTACCTAAGACAATTTATAGTCTCTGCCTAAGATGACTTCAGTGGGGGGTTGTCAAATTGTGTTTAAAGCCACTAAATACACTCAGGCCTCTGCGTGTATAACAAGTTAAATACTTTAACATTCAGTTCTTTCTGTCTTTCTGGAGAGAAAGATGCAGAACATACCTATTCCTGTCAGTTCTGTCCCCTGACCCTTCTGTGGCCTCAAAGTTTTTATCTTGTCCGCTTTTTTTATTGGATATGGATGTTTGAGGGGCTGGATCACAACAACACAACAGACTTACACACTAGCTTCCCATCGGCATACACTGAACCTGTGGGTTCGTCTGCCCGGCGTCAGCCCGTCTTCTCATACATCATATCATAGAGATCCTGCAGAAATGGATTTGATCATTGATAAAACTATAACCCGTCACAGCGGCCTGATGAATGTGTCTCCTCGCTGAGTGTACGGGCATGTAAAGTGTTGTGATGATGACCTGGGCTGATGTCTAAGTGAGGGGGAAGATAAAACTCCACATAAATCAGCTCAACAGCACATTCCCACAAATCATCCGGGGAATCCAAAGGGGTTGTCCTGGTCCTGGAGAGGAATTCTGGGAACACTGCCAGATCCCAAAGAGAGAAAGAGAGAGAGAGAGAGAGAGAGAGAGAGAGAGAGAGAGAGAGTGGCCTGTTTGAGTCCCTTTTCCTGTGTCTGTGTCTTTCGGTCTGTTCCATCTGTGTTTCTCTTGTATTCTCAATTATGAATTATTAAAAGACATCCAGCTGGACCTTTAAGTAAGTTCTGCAGCTTATATATCTTTGATATAAAATATGGATGCTAAATAAATTAAACACTTGTTATATAGGAGGCTCAAGATGTATTAAATCAAGCAGGAGGCAGCGTCTGTTTTCAAGTGAGTGGACAGCGCAGAGGAGGGGAGGGAGACTAGAAAATGGAAAGATGAAAAGGCCGCCGGGGTTGTGAGGGATGCACATTAAAAGCATTAAGACGAGAGAATTACAGTGGCAGAGAACAAGGTCTTGGAGAGAGCGCTCAGGGAAAGAACAAAGGCAGAGCTGGAGGAAAAGGGAAGCCCTCTCTGTGGATAAGACTGCTGGATAAGTGTTGGAGACAGGACCGTAAATCCCCAGACCCCATAGTCTGCAGGCTGGGGCCGGGGGTCAGGGAGGGAGAGCACAAAGAATCGAGCTGAGGAGGAGTGGGAGGTAAATGATAATGCAGAAAGATAGACTGAAACCATAGCCGTAAAAAAACATCTTAAGGTTGATACTGAATCACTAAAACCAGATGTGACTTGGATACTTTCCCGCTGAGATTCTTTAACTGCTGTATTAAAGCCTCTGAGGTGGGATGTGACATGGGAACATGGTTAATGGTAACAATGTCAGGGTCATGACGCATGGATCAAATTAAAGTTCTCTGCAGGTTGTCATTATGGCCCTGTGTCTCACACCAGGCATTCCTCACATTCTGTCTGCAGATACAGCTCCTCTCAGGCCTTTATGCAGCTAGATTCACAAATGACACGCTCACAAGAAGGACTGGTGAGTGACGTCAGCATCCCTCCCAGTTCTGCGATACCAGTCAGAGCTGGATCGTCCAGCGGTTGCTAGCTACAACAGTTTCATATCAGACATACATGAAAGGAGCTTAAGCTGTTGTTCCAAGATTAACTGCAGGACAGGATATGAGACATGAAGTACTTTTTAAATATATTTAACTGAATCATAGCTTGAAAAAACACAATTTTATACTTCCTCTTTAAACTGTAATTATAGTTCATGACCACATTTTCACCATTGGCTGTATAAATAATGGACTTAGACACTACAACATCTTCCATTGGTCTCTCAGTCGCACGTTGGTTTTCTGGAGCCAGAAGCTCTCGTACTTGGAGGAGAGGTTGGAGCTGTAGAGGAGCGAGGGGTAGGCAGACAAGAAGTTAGAAGGTTTTTATTTATCAGACTGAAGAAGCTAAGAGAGCTCGTGGAACATAATGGACCTCCCACTCGCCCACCTAACTCTGGTAAGAAAACAGCAGATGATACACTACAGCTGTTATCTCTACAGGAAAAAGATAGCCACCAGCAATCCTGACTCCTACTGGCCATAAAATAAATAAATGTTTAAAAAATACTGAAAAAGCAAACAAGCTGGGTATGGAGAGCGCAGTGTACATGCTACTTAGAGCTTAAATATATATTCCGTCTACTTAGACGGTCTGTTTGTATAGTCAACCGCACAGAAAGCCTTCTTATTTGGCACAAGAACACAAACGTGGCCAAGAAGGCAAGTTCAATGACTGTATTAGCTGTGTTGTTGTCTTGCATGAAGCCAGCAGTATCCACCTGTCACTCAAAGTGACCATGCCCCTGATTATGCATTACTTGAAGCTTTATTTCTAAACAGGTGAGTAACATTAAATCAATCCCTTATACAGTTCTCATTGATAGGAAAAGAGGCTTTAGAGACCAAAACTGTTGTTTGTAATTATTTCTGCCGTACAGTTTGGCATTTTAATATGTAGCCTAGTAGGGATGTAGCTGCAATTTCTGGGACTTTCTCATTGGCTTTAATAATCAGTCTGGAGATTGCCGGTTGAATGCAGAACACTTTGGCTTTAAAATGTTCTTAATGTTCACGTCTAGTTGATCGTAGCTTTTAGTTCTGCATTCTTCTGAAAATGTACCAAAAACATTTTCCGTGCAACTTCCAGCCCTGACTACGGTGGCTGGGAAGTGCAAAGCAAAATTACAAAGTGTGAAACACTTTTACAAAATTTGAGACAAATTTACATTTTGAAAAACATTTTTACATTTTATAAAACAAAATTACAAAACCAAAACACTTTTTCCAAGGAAATAAAACACATTTACATTTTATAAAACAAATTTACAAGATGTGAAACAATTTCACAAGCGCTGAGACAAATTTACAAGTGGCAGAACACTTTACCAGTCCCCTAACAAATTTACAAACGACAGAATCTAGACGGAAAGGGAATGTACCAAAGGCAGGAAGTGACCCGGAAGTGACTGAGTGAAGGGTCATTTTGTTTGTTATTGCGGAAAGACTTGGCAGATGATTTAATTTTACCTGACAACTAATATGATCTCTTCCTGCTGATTTTACCAGGCATTTGCTGAACAAAAGTAATACTCAGACGTTTAAGACATTAAATTTAGCACCATCTAGAGGTCAAACAGCAGAATGCACTGACACAGTAACTTTAACAGTAACTTTAGAATACCTTAGTGGGACTGTTGGAGGTGTTTCTGTCGGTTTACTGAAGGGTCCACAAAATGTGTAAGGACTCAGGAAATGATGCACGTCTTTTCTTAATTTCTACTGTACAAGGAAATACAGTACAACAATTGTGAAAGCTTATCTGAAAGTGTTGATAGTTGTGAGGTAGGCAAAGGTAAAAGGCCCATAATGGTTTGTATTATCAGAGGAGGCCAGTTAAACAGTTCTGTACCAGCTCTGTGCTTGTGTGTCATTAAAATCCTCAGATACGTACAGTAGCCACTTATTCCTTTTGAGAGCCTTTTCTCAGCTGACTCTACCAGTCTGACTGGCTGCCTTCCTGCTCTCTTTCCCAGGGTTAGCACACCTCAGCTCAACCTGTTGTTCAATACAGCATAGTGTCAAACAGAGATTTTCAGGTTTATCACTTCACAAAGGCTTTACTGGACTCGTACGCACACGGCACATGCGTGATGCAAGCACATCCCCGTCATCACACACCAAAACACGAGCATAGACGGGCCCACGTAGATTATGCATCTGAGTCAACATAAGTATTTATGCACGGTTGAATGAGTCACTGTGTTCATGAGTTGCAAACAGCAGCTAAATATAGAAAGTAAGGATTTAAATTAAATGAGTGACATCAATTGCGTGCTGTGAATAACTGAATTCTATTTACAGAATATACTTAAAATGAATGTAACTTCAAGTATCTGCATATAGGAAAATATATCTTAAAAACAATTTAAAAGTGCTTTATTTTTTCTAAAAGGAGTTCTGTGCACTCATCTGTATAACATTAGTGTGTGTGGGTTTAAGGGACAACATTTTTTGATTCATGTAGATTGTGATGGAAGATAGTCAAGTAGTTCCAAGACAAAAACAAATACAGTTAAGTGGTATTACCTAATGCAATCCACAGTCACTGTTTCAACGTCTCATCTATAACGTCACTCAATTTTTTACACACATTCTCCACATACCTTTCTGTCTCGATGGGAAAATGCTTCGATTTCAGGCCACGAGGAAATCCTTCAGTCACAGCTGGAAGATGTTCAATAAGAGATATGCTCTCGGGGTGGAGAGGCTGATGTTCATAGTGCAGCTTTATCTGAAACATCTCTGCATGGATGTTTTCTTTATCTGCTCTGGTTGTTGTTAATGATCAACTTTCAGTGAGACTAGCTGTGGTTTATGGAGAGGAAAGCAGATTGGGAGATATGAAACAGAGAGTTGGCGAGGAAGTGCACAACTGGGAGGTGATTTGACAAAATCCTTTGATTATTATGATGCTCTTTTGGACCAAGAGAAGCTACATCCATGTGAGTTGAAAGTAGAAGGTGTTGCATTTAATAATCAATTATTTGACTAATATATTTGTTTATTCTGTTGGCTGGACAAAAAAAGACATTATTTACGGCTCTGTGAAACTGTGATTTTCCCTATTCTCAGATATCAAACAGACTAAGCAGTCAATATAATTATCAGAAAAGATACAACAGATGAATTGATAGATTAAAATAAAGGTACACCAGATTAATTGCTTGTGGAAAAATATCCTTAGCTGCAGACTATTAAAGCTAATCTGAAGTGTTTACTGCAACATATATGCATAAACAATGTGTATGCATTTCAGTGTCCATTGAATCCATGCTCACCTGGATATGTGCCCATGTAGGATATAGAACAATTCTAGACATCCCTCTGTGTGCGATGAAATGACTGCAGAGTTTCGACAGTGATGGGAGATTGAAGGAGAGGGATTCCCTTAGCTATGCACGCCACCAACCTCTGATGGAGAGCGAGACAAGCTCACATTCCTCGTTGCTACAACAACTTTAGCTGTAAACTTTGGAGGAGGGAGACTAAAGGCATTCCCTGATTCCTCCCTCCCTCTCTCTGTTTCTGTTTGTTTCTCTCTGTTTTGCTGCTCAGCCCAGTGTTCCCTATTGGCACACACCTGGACAGAAACCATCAGGCAATCTAAAGACATACAAAGAAAAACAACTTTTCATAGCAGAGTGTCACATCATGTGAATGTGTTTCTCATGGAGATTCCAATGACGATTTGAAACTTGGCTTTTGCACAGTCAAAAAGATTGCCCAATTATCGGGGCCTATCAACTTTAAACTCACGTTTATATTAAAGAGTATGTCCCAGGTTCCAATAAAAACCTTTGCTTTAGCTCTCCAGCTATTTTGGCACATATTTTCAGAATAGTACATAATTTAAGGGCATATTCTTTTATTTATTTAACTTTTTTGAAACCAGGAAAGAAACTCGTTGAGATTTAAAATCCCCTTTTCAATAGTGTCCTGGCCAAGACAGGAAACTCACAATTTACAGAGTTTCACACAAACAACGAGCAGCCAAACATCCAAATACAAAAAAATACATTAGACATTGAAAGACACAAATAACAAATTTAATCAGCACGTTTTGTCAAGATCATCCAAAAAACACATCAGGGAGGACATCTAGCCAGATGTGTCTGCCTCCAAGTCATTTAACATCCCCTTAAAAGCTTCCAACGAGAGCAGCTCATTAGGTTTCAGCTCTTTTTGTAACCCGTTCCAAGTAAAGGGAGCAGCAAACACTTTTTTTTTCTCCACGACCTCACCTCTGCTTCAGCACTGACTCTGTGGCCGGATATATTGATCAACAGAACACCAGAAACCCGCACTCATACCTCGGACCTCCAGCCAGTATCCAACAAACTAACATAAATAACTTTTGTAACCTTAACCCAAGACTGTTTTGTGTCTATATTGTGGGTCCAGCTGCGTTTGTTACAACACTCGGCTATGGATGGGCATCCTGAAGAAAACAGGCAGTCTTGCAAACAATGCGTGAAACAATTTAGAGACTCACAACAGAGTTGGACTTTAAAACAGGCCTAGGTAGTCCTATTGCACAAAGACGAGTAGAAGCATCCGAAAGACATGCGAGTAACAACAAAGTAGGCTACCCCAGCAGGTGAACCTGGCGCCAGGCCATGCTGCTCCTGGTGAAGCTTTTTAAAGCTTGCCACCTTTGCACACCAAGGAGCCAGAGGAGTCAGGATATAGAAGATGAGCTGGTTGAGCACATCCACATGCTGCTCAAGAAGGAGGCCAAGAGTTATGGAAATAACCGGGTCTTCCTGAAACACCTTAAAGGCCTCAAAGACCCTAAAGAAGAGCGAACACTGGGCCAAGAACTGCATCAGCCAATCAAAGCCAGGCTGCGAGAGGCTCTGCAAAACACCCGGCTGAGCAGAAAGGGCCTTATGGAGGATGTTCAGGCTGCCTTGTTGGCCTGCAGCATCATAGCTGAACAGATAATCAACCGTCTCAAGCCCTCTGTGAGCTCTGCAGCAGACACCAAGCCCGGAGATGAGACTCCATACAGTGTGAACATCCCCATCAAGAGGGAGGAACCAGACAGAGAGCTGACCCAGCTGGAGCTCTATCTGCAGGAGCAGCAGACAGCAGACAGAGAGAAGGCTGACTCTGCAGACGA
Organism: Tautogolabrus adspersus; assembly: GCA_020745685.1. Classification (NCBI taxonomy): domain Eukaryota; kingdom Metazoa; phylum Chordata; class Actinopteri; order Labriformes; family Labridae; genus Tautogolabrus; species Tautogolabrus adspersus. The sequence goes on from CM036550.1 coordinate 13,397,909, forward strand.
AACCAAGAAGAACAGGTTACCCTCTTGGCTCTGTAAACCTTTCAGGGCTAATAAGTAGACCAAAAAAACAAAAAGACAATCAGCCCAAGCGTCAACATATTTTGTTGAATGCAGAACACTTTGGCTTTTGTGGGCATTTGTTCTTGTTGTTGTTCATTACATTTAAATTAAATAAAATGATTGTTTAATAACTAAATTAAGTCTTGACTCTCTCATGTGGCAGCTAAATGTCCAGTTCTAATAGATCAAAGCTTTTGGTTCTGTGTTCTTTTAAAATGGCTTCAAACACAAACTACGTTTGGTACAAATCCAGATCATCAAGAATTAAATTTGGCTCCATCTAGTGGTCAAATATCAGAAAGCACTGCCTGGTGGAACAGCACTTTTCATACAGTAACCCTAACCTGTTCTGGTTATATTTTAAAATATCTGAGTTTGCATTTAGGTCTTTAATACATTGAAAACATGATATTTTCCTGATACAGTGACACTTATTTCTCTTATTGTGATTCACTAGGCCATTATTTGATTTGCAACAGGTTTTTAGTTAACTACACTTGCTGTGATTTAATCACTCTGTTAATAGTTGAGTAAAAAACTGTAACGCTTATTGTGCATAAAACCTGCGGTCACACGTGATGGTTTAAAGGGAAGCACCGTTTGATTACAAGAGGATTTGGAAGTGCTCTAACAAAATAATCTTTTACATTAATTTCTGTGATTTATGGTGATTTTATATAGCTTTAACTCTGATATTCAATTAAATATTTAGCAAGTTGTCAATCACATTTAGAAATATGATTATCTACCTTGCTGTGGGTAAGGTCCCACATGAGTACAGTTTCGCACATTTTAGTCAATGTAATCTTTTATATTTTGTGTCATTATTAGGAAGTAAAAGCTTGAAGACAAGTGAAAAAAAATACTTATCCTGTGATAGCTGTAACATTTCAAGCTGTCACTGAACCTTTTTTAACACTAATGACTCTTATTAAAGTGCAAAGCCAAATCACGAAAGACGACCTTAAAGTTTTGTTTTTCAAAAGGCTATCAGATAGTGCACGAACAACCAATCACACTTTTGACTCTAGTTTGAGTGATGTTGTCTTAAAGCTGCAGTGCCCAGCTGTTCAAGGAAAAAAAAAAATTTAGCCCCATTTAAAAGTCCATATTCAGTTTCATATTGATGTGCCACTTTTAAATGGGGCATAAAGCTGAGATCTACAGACAAGCTGAGGTTGGAAAAGTTGGATATGAAACAAACAAATCCTGCCCTAAAATTAAAAGGACAACATCTAAAAAATAAAAATAAACACTGGATCCTAGTTTACTGCTTCCTATCATGAATCTGTTTTCCAATGGTAACCAGTGTTAATAATAAGTACACAAACCCTCTATAAAGCTACTGATGGGTGAATTATGAACTGGTTTGGGACGTGTTCTGATCAAAGCAATAACCACTGTCCAGTGTGAATCATTATTTTGGATATATCGATCTGTTTATCATTAAAGTCAATGAAATGGATCCCATAATTGACAGAAAGAATTGTTGTATTAAATCTAATACAAAATCAATCATGAAATGGATCAACTCAAATCAACACTTCACCATGTTTAAAAAGCTCTTTGCTCCTTTTTCACCTGGCTCAAAGCTCCGGGAGCCTTGACCAAACACACACCACATGCCAAAACACCAGCAGGTGTAAAGTGTCTCATACAGAAATAATCATTCACTGCATGATGACATAAATTACAAAGACAATTAAGGTTTTTCAGTGCTGATTTTCAATATGGTTGAAATATGGTGGTGAAATCACAAACATGGAATTGCTAACAGGAATAATAAATCAAATGGGTGCATAATATGTTTCACGCATGGCAAAAAAAAACATTCAAAGAAACTCAAATGTGGATTCAAATTAAGTTTAGAAATTGATTTGATGTTTTTTCTTTAATTGAACTGAAATTTGAGAAACTATTTATAATCAATAAAAAACTGGTGGATAATTAAGAAAAAAACACTGGATAAAAGAGTTCAAAATAACAATGTTCTATCTTTTTCCTACAGCGCTTTCAGTGCTAATTGACATTGGCACGCTGGATATAATTAGTTAGTGTTTGGTAAAGAAAAAATACAACATGTAACTGAAGGAGACTAAACATTGTAGTCTCATTGAGTCTGAATGCTGCTGCTGATGCTACCATTCTGTTTCTGTTGATCAAATGTTTTTGGTTTAGTTTCCAATGATCTCCTCTCATGTTGTTGTTTGACTAAAATATGCAGACAGGTTCATTCTCATTATGAACCTCATTAGGACATACATGCCATATCTAATGTATTCCTCAGAGCTGGGTGATTACTGAGGATGGAATTCACTGGTTTAAAAGGAGAATGAAGTAGTATGTATGTGACGTATGTTTGCAGGGTCTTTAATAACAGGGACAGAGTGGTTTGCAGGAAATACAGGCATGAGTCCTGATTCTGTCCTGAGAGAAGCAGTTTCTGTCTGTTAAAATGTCGACCACAGTGTTTCTGTCAGTGCTGCTGATGCTGGGGGGGCTCGGAGGGGCAGCTATGTCTGACGTGCAGGTTTTTGAGAAATCGGCTCACAGAGGTAAAAGTTTTCTGGGCAGCGATGATGAGAGACACAGTGTGAGGAGGCAGCTGCACCAACAGGTAAATGAGACATTTAAAGCGGGTTTAAATCTGTTTTTCTCTTGAATGTAAAATGATTATTCGATTGATCAACTTCTTAACTGATTATTGTTTTAGTTGTTTTTATGAGCTTACAGTCTTTGTTTCCAGCCTTTCTACTGTGAAGATTTGATGTTTTTCTTTGTCATATTTATAACCATATTAAATATTTTTTTGGTTTGGTGTTGGTAAGAAGAAGAAAAAAATCACAGCACCTTATACTTCAAGAAGTTTTCTGACAGTCTTCACAACTAACCCAGATTGTAGACAAACAAATACTGTAATGAAAGTGAACATTTTTGTAAGTTACAGTCCTTCCTTGTATCTAGTACTTCTGTCAAGACCATGACAGTTTTTTTGTTTACAAGAAACTGTGCCCAAAATATGCATTAAAAATGTAATATGGTGTTTCCATTTTATAACCAGATAAATGCTTCATGTCTTCAATATGTTCTTGCAATGTTACCTGATGTATGACTAAAATCAGAAACCATAAACAAGGAGGAAAAGTGCACTAGTATTCAAAATGAACCTGACACTCACAGTATACTTGGTTAGCAATGCATTTGACAACTTTCATATTGTTAAATTGATCTTTTTTTAAAGACAACAAGAAGAGAAAAGGCAATTGCCCTAGATAAAATATAATGTCTATAACAACCATTTATTTACCCATGTTTATATTTGATGTATTTATGATCCTGATTCTGAATTTTTTTTGTCTGCAGACTAAAAGTGTATCACGTAGAAGTTTGGATCTCGAGAGCTTCAACATCCAATCCACCCCTACCAGTAAAATAAGCCTCCCCACCATGACCAAGTTGTACCCGCCTACGGCCAAACCCCTCCACCTGCACGCCAACATGCCCATGCGCTTTGGGAGGCAGAGCAGCACTGGTGAGGACAGAGAACAAAACTCCACCCCTAACTTGCCGCAGAGGTTCGGAAGAGCATGGGAATTGATTCAAATGTGTGCCGAGTGCCCCCGTGTCCGAGCCATCGCGAACGCAGCGCTGCCTCAGAGGTTTGGGAGAAACAGTCTGAACTGGAAACTTCTCATGAGGCTGGTCAATAATCACTTACTGGAGAACGGCATGCACTGGTAGTACCCTATTGTCCATTATAACTGTTAATACGTATATATCATTACACGTGGCCCTAAACTGTGTATTCTCCTCCTACAGGACTGAAGATGATTTCCTTTCAGGCAGCTCAGAAGAGATGAAGATGCCAGACAAAAAGCTTTGAAGGATTATGTCAACACTGCAATAAATAATGTAAATAAAAACAGTGTTTTTACTGTAAAGGCAAATAAATAAAATAAAATAAATATTAAAGATGTTTTGCACAATTTGTTCTTGAGTATGAACGCAGATGATTGATTTCAAATAAGAATATATTTGTCATCTTTTTAAAGATTTACATTTTTTAAAGATATTCTTTCACAAACTATAAATACATCATTGCTCACTTAGACATGTTAAAAATATCTTCTAAATGTAATGAATTAAAGCAAGATATCGAATATACTGGATCTGAAAAGATGCTACACAAAGTAATCAAATTTCTTCGCACAAAAATATGAAATAAGACAATGTTTGCAACTCTTCACTTAGCTGCCGTGTGTGTGTGTGTGTGTGTGTCTGTGTGTGTGTGTGTGTGTGTGTGTGTGTGTGTGTGTGTGTGTGTGTGTGTGTGTGTGTGTGTGTGTGTGTGTGTGTTTGTGTGTGTGTGTGTGTGTGTGTGTGTCCACTCTACCTCAGCCCCAACTGATGTACAAAAGATGACACACAAAACTCTAGTGGTGAAGTTGTCATACGGTTCAGTGATTGGCCACTAGGTGGAGACAAAGAGCAATTAAAATCATAACAAGGTCCCAAACAAAAACAAATCATGCTTTCCTTGTTACTGCTAAAATCTTTTTTACGACTTATTCAATGGCCAAAGGTAAGCATAAAATGAACAACCTGTTGGATTAAAATAAAATATTGTCCCGCTTTGTTTCCAAATGTTAACATGTAAATTTGGATAAAGTATCAAGAGATAAATTAGGGCACATCCTGATGCTTGGGTTTGATTTTCTTTGGTTAAAAAGTGTTATGAGAGAAACCTTTATGCTCCATATGCAAACTTCTTCTTTAACTGTAGAAATCCGCTATTTGAAAAACAACCTGGTTGGAGGTTTCAACAGGCCTCTAGACGTCTTCTTAAAAAGCCAAATCTGGAATAACTAGAAATCCATGAAATCCCTCTTTAAACATAACGGCTAACTGATATATTCAACCTTCTTAACCCAACTCATCGTGACTCTTATTTCTCAAACAGGCACTCTGTATGCCCTCTTATTGACTATTTCTAAAGAGCTCATTATTTAATCAGTCATCCTTGTCATGGTCAAGGTCAACTTTATTTATATATCGCTTTAAAAACAAACAGGCTTTGTACCTCAGTGCTTTACATAAATTAAGAACATATACAAATAAACCACCAGTTGAAAAATCCTCATCACATAGCAAGAATATTAAGTGTTGGCTCAGGCACAATCACTGCACACAGACCCACACAGCCATCATTGAGAAGTGGACCTCAACTTTCTTGATCGGAAAGCATGAGCAACAGCAATGAAAAAAAATACATAGACAGATACAAATACACACATACACACACACATGCACACACACAGATGACAATTTTCAAGAAACAGGTTACAATATTAATCAGATAAGGAATCAAATACAAGAGAAGGCAAGGGAATAAAAACAAGTCTTTAGAGCTACAGAGAAGTCCCTGTCTCTGAAAACTTTTTGATTAGAACGTGAGATGGTTAGAAGTGCTTGATCTGATGATCTGAGGGGCCTAGCTGTACTATATGGTGATATTGGAGCAAGGGCTTTGAACACAAACAAAAGGATTTTTAAGGTATTCTGTATTGAACTGGGAGCCAGCACAAGGGTGCTAATAAAGGTGTGATATGATCCCTTTTTCTGCCTCTGCAAAGAAGTCTGACTGTGTCATTTTGAATGAGTTGTAAACAGTGTATAGAGGCCTGATTAATACCAAAATACAGTGAATTGTTTTTGCCCAATTTTCACATGACGGTTTGTTTTTGCAACTTTGTTCAAAAATGTTCTAGGCATGCTGCTGTCTTAACGTTTAAATGAAATAATCATCTAAAGTATATTGGCCTGAAGTGTCTGAGGTGTCATGAACTCTTCAGGAAGTGGAAACTTTTAAATAAAATCCTTCATTTATAGTCCAGTGGCTGCATTCAGAATCCATGCTCTTTTAATAAAAAAAAACAATTGAATCTGTTCTGTTTTGATGGACCTCCCACACAGACACTTGTTAGGGCAAGAAAAATCACCTTTGTGCAAAATAACATTATGGTCTGCATTCTTTTTCAGTGTGTCAGTTTTTTCAGACCCTGGGATTTTGCTGATTCACTGTTATAACTTGCTGTGTGGTGCCTCAATAAAGAGGGGTGGTTAAATAGGCATGGTAGTTCACTTTTGCTAAGCCAAAAAGTCAAGAAATGGTTAATGTGAGATTTCAAAGCACACTAAGACAGCTTTTTCTATTCAAGTGTATAATCAGCGTTGCATGGCCAGCATGCACCATACTGTACCTGTTGTGTTGTGTTTGTGGGAGAGACAAACAATTCTACAAGTTTGAAACTCCTAGCATTATTCTCTGTGACTTCAAATTCACTAACACACATGTGACTATGTTCTACAAGTACAAATGCCACAGTCACAAGTGATCAGGAGTTTTGCTCAGAAAATACCTTCATACCTACACCTACATATTTTCACAACACAACATATTTTCATATAGCCTATAGCCACTGTTAAGGGAAATGACTGCGCGTTTAAACCCAGTGACAAAATGCAAACCAGGGAAAGCTTGTTCTACTGCTTATTGCATTTATCAGTCATGCATGAACACACAACACATTAGAGTTAGCGAACATTATAAATCCTAATGTTACGCTAAAAAGTAAAATGACATAATTGAACATACCTTAATAATATTGAAACACTTATTTCTGAACAGCCAATGATGTTCTGTCGCCTATAAGCTACATTGGAAACATACCTCACAGCAGTTGAAGTCTTAATGGGTGTGACCCAAACACTGAGTCTTTCTATGAGTTGCGTAATAACTTTTCTTCGAGTCAGCCACTCCCTAACGAAATGTGAGATTCTTCAGCATTAGGGTTCAAATCCGATCGTGTCCAACAAGGAGGTAGTTGAAAAGTAGGCTTACTTAAAAGAAGCTTCAAGGTAACTGACAAGAGTCTACAAAGTTTGACTCTGAAAAGAGGAGGAAACTTTTACCTGAGGTCTTTGAACTACCCACTGCCGTCAGGTACAGTAGCCTACTGACTTCAAAAAAAAAAACATTTGCCATGGTGGATGTCTATTTACTGCCTAAACGTTGTCGCTTTGTAAACAGCCTTTCGTACATTTTATTAAGCGTGTTCCATTTTTAATTTGAAGTGTAGGCTACTTCTTTCCAAATAGTTATACAACGCAACTATTACCATTCAACGCGCTGTCTTTTGTATCCAGGCTGGTAAACAAACATTACGTTTGTGTTCAGTTTCAGATACAAACTGATCTGGCTGTTGTCCTCTTAAGTTGAGCGTATTTAGTCTTTTTTCCTTCTGTAAATAATTACCAACAGCGAATCCGGAAGTTTGAGGGTAACAGAGTTTGCTCTACCCCTGTGCCTTGGGCAATTATAGCCTATTGTGCCTGACATACTTTACATTTTGTCTCAGGCCTGAGTTAAACACATTCTGTTTTTCATCATTTCATCTCCTCCAGCGGCTCATCATGGGAGACATCGCGAAAGGGAAGAAGTCATTTGTGCAGAGATGTTCGGCTTGTCACACAGTGGAAAAGGATGGCAAACACAAGCAGGGACCCAACCTGTGGGGTTTGTTTGGTAGGAAGACGGGACAAGCACCTGGCTACTCCTATACACAAGCCAACATCGAAAAAGGTATGCAGATAACTGTTTACTCTTTTTGTCTTATGTAATGTCAAATTGTCAGAATTACATCGTGAACGGGCCACACAGGAAATTAAAAATAGGACACAACATAACAAAACCTCCATAGTGTCTAAAGCTTTCTTTTTGTTTACACATATACTTCAGGTTGTCACAGAACTGGTCCATATTACCATTATTAAGAGCATCATGGGGACTTTTGTTAAACAGCCTATACCTTGAAGCAGTGTTTAAAGAAGTGCAGAGAAAAGAAATAGAAAAAATGTTACTATAATCAATGCAGATCATCATGCATACATTGCATTTTAAGGCCTGGGAATGTTTAATAGAAAAAGTGTATTCCAATTCACTTGTATTCAACTGACAATTTGAATGTGGTTTAAACATGGTGACATATATCGTTATTCTTTACTTAAATATAACATTAAAATGTGTGTCTGAATGTAAAGGCAACAGTTACTTCTAAAGAGCGTAGGAGTAGCTGCATGTTGTGTAGCCGTCACTCAGAGCAGCAGGTCTGAACAGGCTGAACAGCTCTTCACGAACACGAGGCAATAAAACATAAGCACAAACAGGAATCGGAAGTGTGACAATGCAAATGTGTCCTTAACACTCTGAATAATGTTAATTATTGTTAATGTTCAATATAACAAGACTGTTGAACATGTGTTTGTTTCATCAGGTATCGTTTGGGATGAAAAAACTCTGGATGTCTACCTAACAAACCCTAAGAAGTACATTCCTGGAACCAAGATGATCTTTAGTGGACTCAGAAAGAAAAAGCACAGAACGGATATCATAGCTTATTTAAAGGATGCCACCTCCTAGTGCTGTCAATGCACAGCACACACACACACACACTGCTGTGGACATAAGTGCTAAACTGTACACAATATCACAGTGTGTTCTTTGTTTTAAGTTTAAATCATAATTTGCAATAGATTTTTAAAATTCACATCACTACATCGTGTTACTCTGGAGCATTGTTGCCACAGTGTTTCTGTGTGTGGGAGACTGTTTTTAATTATCACATGAGTCCGCCTTCATGTTACTTGTGGATTTTCCAGACTGTTCTCAGTTAAGGCTTCTTAAAGGGGCAGCCTTGATTACGACTTTCTGAGTTGTTTACCTACAAATAAGACTACTACTTGCACCAAAACTACATACTTTGCATTTTGTGCCACTTTTTCTCCTGCTGCATTGTTTGTTGTTGTTTTTAACTTCCTTTAAATGGGTGAACTTTAAAATGGTCTCTTTTTTCTTCTCTTGTCTAAGCTAGTTGGGTCATTACTTTTATTTTTAGAAAGCTGCACTACAAAATACATATGTTGGAATTTTTACATTTTCTACTTTAATTTGTGGTTTTGACTTAAGAACGGTAGAGTTCCTCAACCGGAAGGTTGGGGGTTCGATCCCCAGCTCCTGCTGCTACATGTCCGATGTGTCCTTGGGTAAGACACTTAACCCCAAGTTGCTCCCGCTGCTTTGTCGGCAGAGTATGAATGGGATTAGTTAATACTGATGGACACTTTACATAGCAGCCTCTGCCATTAGTGTGTGAATGGGTATGTGTGACCTGCAGTGTGAAAGTGCTTTGAGTAGTAATAAGACTAGAAAAGTGCTAAACAAGTATGGTTCTCAACATTGAGCCATAGCTCAATTTATTAAAAAAAAGGCTAAATGTTTACATTTATATACATTGTTCCTAACTTACTGTTTTGCACCTTTGTTTTTTCTTTTTTTAAACAATACCTTGACCTTGAATTGAGTAACGGATGTGGCATTAAAAACTTTCTTTGTGATACTAAAATACTTTCACTGGGATTGTGTTGTTTCCTTCCTCTTTGTAATGACATAGGCTACCTACTTACTCCTGCAGTCATTGGCTGTACTTAATGTATCTTTGTAGTTTGTGAGGTCACAAAACAGTTACAAAAGGGTTAATACATTGAAACATATTTATAGCAGACAGTTGTAAATGAAAGCAAAACAAAAATGGTTGAAGCAGGTCTTTAAGGGAATAAAGGTTGTTTTTCATTTAAAATAAAACATGTTAGGTAGCCTATGTATGTACAGCTTAGGGAAAATTCACACATCTATATATTTGCATGTCAAAATGCAGTGAAAGTTCAATATTGTTCATTAACATGTCCAGCAGAGGGCGCCATTTCCCTTCTATAGAGAACATCAGCGCCACACAACGTGCCAAACGACTGTAAGAATTCCGATTTGAAATGTCAGAGCCATGCCAGCTATCCAGCACGTTGCTCTGAAGTCGTTTCAGATTTGACAGCGGTTAATGAACCTATAATTCAGACCCGCTGAGACGGAGCTGCCACCGCTGTGTTGGCCCCACTAGTGAGCATTTAGCACCGGGATTTTTTTTTAAAGGCCCCTCCCTCCTCAATACTGTTGTTATTGATCAGCTGAGGGAAAGAAGCAGGCCAATAAATGGATCAGATTTATTAGCGTTCCAGATTGGCTACATTTAGCCAGAAGTCAGATGAGCTACAGTCTGCAGGGCTGCACACCGAGCAGTTCATTTAGAGGAGCGCGAGCCTGCGTGTCTACAAGTGCAGCAAAATCTCAAGTGGAAGGTAAGGGGTGCTCGTGCATTAAAAGGCATGGATGTACAGGACACTGCTTCTATTTGTGCATTTAAGGCATGCTTCACCTTTAATTATATAAGGAAGAAGGGGACATTTAAAGACAGTAATGAAGTTATTAATAACTGATTGAACCCAGTGCAGCACGTTTTCTGCAAAACACGTGTCTAAATGTGGGATTATTTTCAGGATTTGTAACATCTTTTTTACAATATCATTAACTTGCATTCACCAGATAAAATGTGACCACAATTGCTATGTTTGTGTGCATGGACCTGTGTCAGCCGCAAGATTGTACTATTATTTCTGTGATAATAAGCCTGTTTGGGTAGCCCCCCCCCTTGGTCTAATTCTGGCACGAGGCTGAGGGGTTGGTGCACGGCTGGAATTATAGCGGTGGCTGCATCTGCTGCAGTCTGGAGCTGCAACAAGTTTATTATGCTATGAGAAGGGGGAGAGAGAGAAGAGAGAGAGAGAGAGAGAGAGAGAGAGAGAGAGAGAGAGAGAGAGAGAGAGAGAGGCTTCAAAGGACTAAGGGAGTGACAGTAAGGAAAAGTGACAGCTACCAGTGAGTGCATTACGTTCAGGCTGCAGAAATAGAGTGTGTGTATGACAGCTTGTGGTGTATGTTTTAGGGAAGTTAAATCTGCATGATGGAGCTGGTCAAACTTGCAGTGTCCTTGCAAATTTTTCTGTGTCCTGCGTGGGCTCTATCCCGTCACTCCTACATGGACAGCATCCTGTCAGCACACTCAGGTGAGTTGTGTAAGTGTGCAAAAGAAACACATGTTGCATGCATTTTCATCATCTCAATTTATCATGACAGACTGATCACATGCTGTTGGATGGATGTCTTTCTCTCAGTTCTCGGTTTGCAGGGTGAGCCATTGAGGTTTGACCCCTGCTGCCTCATGTCACCCCCTCCGCCACCGCTCTTCCCTCCGCCGCCTCTGCTGTGGAAGCGAGGCAGCCCCGTAAGTCACACATGCATAAATAAATCCTATTTACACTTATGTAATCTCACAGTAGATCACTTCTTTTAGCCTTTTTGTTTTATTTATGTGTCAAAGGATGGTATAAGCATCTTAGAGCCAAGTGTTTTTGGAGGAAGAGAACCGGAAAAACAAAAACCTGAGATACCTGGGTGTTCACCTGGACCTCCAGGACCTCCAGGACCCCAGGGGCCTCAGGTAAAAAGAAAAATGTTGCAAACCTCTGATAAGCGGCTGCACCTTTTCCAAGTCAAATTAAAGCACGGCACATTTATCAGACATTGTACTCTGCATGCTGAAGCCATTTAATGACAGTGGATGGAAATATTATTTAAAAAATCATGAAATGAAGCAAAGTTACCCTTTTAGTATTGATTTTTTACAAATGTACCATGTTTTTTAAAGTGTGTGAGCTGGATACATACTGTATATGCTGTAATAATTTTTCAGGGTCAAAGTGGATTACCCGGCATTAGAGGACCAAAGGGGGAGAAGGTGTGTTTATAAAGTTCTTAAAATAGGCTCGTGATGTATTTTGCTACAGAATTATTTCTGTTTGTGTCCTTGAGCTCCTCTTTGCTCTAAAGACCGCTTCATCTCCTCTCCCATCATTTGTCCTCTCCAGGGAGAAATTGGACGTCCGGGGTTGAAGGTACAGTAAGCCGCTCCTCCCCTCCTGCATGTCTTGATTCCTTGCTCATCTCTCTCTGGTCCATCCCCCATGTCCTTGAAATAATGGGATCTCAATATCCCTCTTTCTGCCTCTGCTGTCCCCTCAATGCATTCTCAATCTCTATGATGTGATTTGTCTATTGATGTGCTCAAAATATCCTCTGCAGCTGCTAAATGGGTCGTGCTACATTAGACTCAGAAGCTGCTCTGACCATGTAAAGAAGGTTGATCGCAACCCTGAAGGTCTCCTGTTATTCTTCTGCTCCTCACCTCTCTGGTCTTTTCTTTTTCCTTGGCGTCTTCCTTCCCTCTTTTCCCTTTCCTTGGCCTTGCTCCATTAGCCCTTGTGCTGGACTCAAGTCCTGCTGATCCAGGCTCTTCAGCGCTCCACTTCTGCACTTTAATCTCCCTAAGTGCTTTCGCTCTCCATGATAAATCATTCCACACGGCGGCAGGTCCGTGGTGTCTCCATAGGCTGCAGTTTTAATGACAAGGAGCTAAATGAGAGTACACTGCTAGCATGGCAGCAGCTCTAGAGTTCTTGTCCTGGTGTCACGGAGATGTGGGGCTGTTGTGTAATCTATTTGGCTTTCCTGCTTTCAGGGAACTGGCAACGGAACAAGTTATATTAATCCTTTGTTCCTGTCCACTAAAAAGCCAGTTTTAGTGGCAATATTGTGGTTTTGCATGTGTGTTTTTTTACTCTGTTACTTCTGGTTAAGAAATCTCAGGAGGTCAGTTTGATGTCCTTCAGAGCAACGTACAACGTGCAAAAGCAGAGCCAAGCAACAGAAAAAAATGACAAGTTTAAAGGAAAAGCTTGTTATTGTCACAAAGCTATGCAAGATGTTCCCCTGTTTTCAGGAGTTAAGCTTAGCTTAGCATGCTAATATAACAGGGTATTAGCAACAGCCTTGTGAATTTGATGTCAATTTTACAGGGATATAGATCATTTTTTCTAACTCTTGACAAGACACTGAATGGTAATGTTTGATCAAAAGTAAACGGAAAATGCATTAATAGTTTTTTGCATCATTGTCTGTGTCTCTGTAGGGTCGTACAGGGGCTCCAGGCCTCCCAGGAAAACCAGGTCTACAAGGATGGCCTGGTCCAGAGGGACTAAAGGTATAGTACATCCTATCCTCTAGGTTTGCCTTAAAATATAGTATTAAGTGTTACTTATTTTTGTGTACTTTTTAAGGGTGAAAAGGGGGATCCAGGACTCATGGGATTACCAGGACTGAGGGGACCACCTGGAACAAAAGTAAGTCAAATATTTTTGACATCGTATGCAGAATTGTGAACATGTTAGCAAAGACTAGGGATGTTCCTACCAAGTTAAAAGCAAGAAAATACTTTATATCTTGTGAGCCTTGTTATCTTTTCAGGCTGAGCGGGATAACAACTTGTGCGAGTAAAAAATGTCAGATTTATTTGCAGACTGCTGCTAACATTAGCAGTGCCAGCAAAACCAATGTTTGTAATGCATCGCTCTGGTTGAATGGTTATATACCAGTTTAACTTGACACAGCCTAAATATGACTCTATCTCAAATTTCTAGATCAATGTACTGTCTGTCATACTGCACTTCTCCTGTGAGATGCCATCTGTCTACAGTGCTGGTTTACATCTGGGCAGTAGAGCAGGGAGAGCAGGCCCATTAACCACGGCTAGTGGCGGATGGCTGCATAACAGCTTAGACACAACATTTGAGGGCCTACATTAATAAAATATTAAAAGCTAACTGACTAGTAATTATGGTGCCGACTTGCAAGATTGACAAAGTTTAAGCATTTAGTTGACAAATCTAGCACATCCCTAGTAAAGACTGACTTAAGGTTTTGGTCGACCATTATTGAGTTTCGATTCCATCTGATGTTGTATCACTTACATATGTTTTCAGGGTTTGCCTGGTTACAAAGGAGATAAGGTAATTTAAGAATAAATTCTTACCGTACACAGTTGTCTCTTCAAAAATACCCTATCCTTATTTTAGTGTTTTTCTCTTAATTATTTTTAAAAGGGGACCCGTGGTGACCCTGGAGCAGCAGGACCAAAGGGTGATAAGGTTGGTGGAGAAATATATTTATTTCAGGCCCTTGTGTTACTTTTTAGATTTTGTGATCGTACTTCTTTGCGGCCCATTTATGTGCGTCTTTGACTAATGGCACTTTTTACTATGTTCAAGACTTGAGACAATTTTTTTCAGGTCCCTTCATTACAAGCTCTCTTGACTCCTCTATCTCAAAGTTGGATCAAATGATCATTAAAGACTTTATGAGGCCTGCTCTACTGAGTTAATGACTTTTCTCACATCATGTTCTCATTTCGTCTCCATTTAGGGCTCCATCGGTTTGCCTGGGATGCTTGGACAGAAGGTAAGAATGGTTCCATAATAACAACAGTTGAGAACAGGATTTAAACTCATCCTTCCTCAACTCCATTCCCAGGGTGAACAGGGACCAAAGGGAGAGCAAGGAAACTCAGGGAAGAGAGGACCCTCTGGACGGCCTGGGAAGAGAGGCAAGCAGGTGCGGAAGGACAGTGAAACATGATGCACAGGGTGTTTGGTTCCCTCTGTGAACAATATGTCTGTTTTTGACGTGTGTGTAAGATGCTTGTTGGCATCAGAAGTTCCACACATTTAAATGCATTCTTACAGCATCAATTAACCCTTGTGTTCGCACTTAGACTCTGTGAACGAAGAGCTATGTCTTTCACCAGCTAATTCAGTCACAACTTGCACATCCAGTGCTAAATTTAGACTTCCATAGGGGATGTAGGGTCTTTGGCATCTCTATATATCTATACATACTTTCACTCACACATATATTTTCCATGGACTAGATTACCCAAGCTATGCACAAGTGGCAAAAGCATGGAGGTCACTTCCACTGCGTGTGTGTTTATGTGTGTTTGTATTCCCTGATGTTGGGATAATGCCTGGTTTGCACAGGGCATGAAAGGCCACAGTGGAGCACCAGGAGTTATGGGACCCCCAGGACCCTCTGGTCCGACCGGACATCCAGGGCCACCTGGTCCACCTGCCTCAGGTACAATAGCTCATTAATTAATTAACCTTAAATGTAAGTTTAAAATCTATACTACATAGACTTTATAGGAAGTTGATGTAGCCACCATGATTTTAAACACTGGTTTGTCGACTTAAGTTTTACAAACATTAATCACGTAGTTAAAGATAGTTACCCCCCTCATAGATTGTCATCTGTTTGTGGTGTGAGCTGACATGTCCTGATGGGAGAGCTAAGCTGTTGGTGAATTATAAATATTCATCTCTTCAAAATAGCCAGTAGATACCTGATTATTAGCGCTAATAGATAAATTAAATAGTACAAGTTGCCACTTGGATTATTATCAAAATACCATGAAGTCATATGAATGTTAAATTCCTTTCTTTGCCACACATTCTTTGATTATTGCAGGTCTATATCTCGTGGGGGAAAAGGGAGAAAAGGGTCTTCCAGGTACAGCAGGTCGTTGTGACTGTGATTCTACCCATGGTGCTAACAATGCTCCTTTCGGAAGCTACACACAGCGGGGTGGTCCTAACAAAGTCCCTGCAGTAAGACCCTATTCAATTAAAAACTGCAACCTCACAATATCCACTCTCAAAGATGATCAATCATTTCTCATCAGCTTTACCTTTCTCCTGTATGTTTGTAGATATTTGTTGTAAACAGTGAGGAGGAGATGGAAAACCTACAACTGGATAATGCGATAGCATTCAGGAAAGATCAGAAGATGCTCTACTTCAAAGATAAAGATGGATGGAAGCCCATACAGGTAACAACTATAAAGGTGGTTTATACGCAATAGTGCGTATTAACACTGGAGTTTCAAATAACAAGTGCTAGATGCTGTCATTTTTCAAACATTGACCAATGACTACATAACCCCTTTCTTAGATGAAAATATTTTCAAGCACCCCCACCCCTCTCTGTACACATCAGCACATAAACACACATCCATAAACACACTATCAGACATGTCTTTTGCTTACAAACTGAGTAAAGACTTGCAACTGAAGTCGGGGTCATAGAACTGAAATAACTTTTACAAAAGAAACTATTTAGTGACAAAGCAACATGCATCTTGATTTTTTTCTACATGTAACAGCATACACTGCTTTATTTTAAAGATCTATTATAGGGCTTGTATGCCGTTATCTGATTGGACAGTGTATAAAGTAGGTAATCACCAGAACACATAATTGAAGTTTTATTTTGTTTTCAACTACAATCTGTTTTTACAGCAGCTGAGCCGTGTGAGGAGGAAGCTTAATGTTATATACACGTCGTTCATTACAGGCAAAATCAACTTGATAACGTAACCAAATAACATTGTTCACAAACAGATGCACTAACAGTACAAAACACCAGCATAAGTTGGCATTAAACAGGAGAGATCAAAAAAACAACTAGTAAGTTTACAAGAGGGGGCGTGAAAAGAGCAGCATGTGTCCCTGTCACAGTAAGCATGAGCGGTAGGGGTAGAGCGAGCGCAGTGTGTGCACTGATTGATCCCTGAATATAAACATGTAACATTAAAATGGGTTCGCCATATAAGCCTACTTGAACTACCACTAATATACCTGGGTGTGGGGCCTTTGGTTAAGTCTGTGTGGGAAACACTGGAAGTTCATTACCTTACAGAGGGCACTGTTTTATTTTGTCTTGCGGTCCCCCCTGGCATAATACAGAGGGCGCCGCAATGTAGGCTACATTTAGTTGAAAACTCTTTTTCGATCTTTTTATGTACTTATTTATCTATATATGGTGTGGCTGTGGTTCAGTGGTACAGTGGGCTGTCGCCTGTCGCTCAAACAAAAGGTCGGGGGGTTTGATCCCCAGTTTCAGCACACACATGTCGAAGTGTCCTTGAGAAAGACACTGAACACAAAATTGCTCCCACTACTGTGCACAGCGATTTGTGAATGTGTATGAATGGGATTAGTTAATACTGATGGACACTTTATATAGCACCCTGTGCCATCAGTTTGTGAATGTGTGAATGAGTGAATGTGAACGGCGGTGTAAGAAATGTTTTGAGTGGTCAGAAGACTAAAAAAGCGATATACAAGCTCAAGTCCATTTACCATTTGTCCTATGCTTTCTCAGTGGCTAATACGTTCGTTTTTTGATTTGGTTTGAAGCCCTTCCAGCCGTTCCAGTCCACAGAGAAAGTCCCGGACAGAGTTGGTGTGTGCGGGGATGGGAAGGTGCAGCCTCAGCACGGAGAGGAGTGTGACGATGGAAACCAGATCATCACCGATGCATGTCTCAGTGAGTAACCTGCAAGCTTCATTATTCTTTATGAAAAGGACCATGTATGACAAGAATTTAGACCAATAACTATGAATGTTAGTCTTAAAAACAGAACAGAACTATTCTTTAAATAAAAAGTAAGTCAGACTTTTTGCTGCACAAGCACCACTTGTTCATGAGATACCCTGCAGAGCGTTACCACAGCGCACCACAGAGTCTGAACCCACACTGCAGAGCATAAAAGCAACGCACACTATGAAACTTTTCCTTGATCTTTCATTGATCTTGCCCTCTCTTTTCCTGCCATCCTCTCACTTCTCTCTGCTTCTGTGTTCAATTAAATTAGCAGAAAATGCTGTATTGGCATCACTGAAACACACAGGAGTGCCAAAGCATTAGTAATGTCTTCTCTCTCTCTCTTTCTTTCCTCCCTTGCTCTGTCCTTACTCCTGCGTTTTCCCATGTCCCCTCAGACTGTAAGTGGGCCTACTGTGGAGATGGATACCGACATGAAGGCATGGAGGAGTGTGATGGAAAAGACTTTGGTTATCAGACCTGTAAATCCTATCTTCCTGGGTATGTTTTTTTTTTTTTTACTTTATTGACCTGCATCTTTGGGCCAACATTTCTCATCATCTCCATGGCCAAGATAGTGCAATTAATTAAAAAAATATATCTGCAACCAGCTAAAGCTAAAGACTGTACAGGTCACTTAAATGATCTTATTTACTTTTATTGATGATGTCTCTGAAATGAGGGTGCATTATCCTTCCAGCACTTACTTCATCATGAATTATTACTTATATCAATAATTGGTACATGAATTATACCTATGTTTAAAGTTATAGTTCAGTAGTTTGGTAAAATATGTTGAGTGAGAACTTGAGAAGATTGATGTCAATCACATGTGGGTATGAATAGTAAGAAAATGGGCGGTTAGCTTAGCTTAGCATAATGACTTGAGGCAGGTGGAAACTTGGCTTTGTGCAAACAATAGAAAATGACAAGTAGAACCCATAAAGCTCACTTATTTACACATTATAACTGCGTGTGAAAAAAATCATGTGACTCACTGTCAACAAAATGATCCTGCACACTTCCTGTCCAATCTATAACTTTTATTTGTTTGGATGGATGGTCAGAGCTTCAGATACTGATCAAGCCCACTTGTAAACCTTTGGAAAAAAGCCGGGAAAGCTGTTACCTAATGTTTTTATACTTCATGCTAAGCTAAGCTAATTAACACCCGGTTCTAGTTTCACATGGGATGTGCAGAAATAAGACTGGTATTAACCGTCCATCTAACTCTACAAGAAAGCACATAGCACATTTTCTGAATTGATAACCATGTCTCTAAAAAAAGAGCACTTTTTAAAAAATATTTGAGTTGTGCAGCCCAAATTCTACAAATGCTCAGTGTAACTATTCACTTCTGAAGAATACATATTTTTCATTGTCTTCTGCAGGTCCTTTGGGCAGCTCAGATGCACAGACTCTTGCCTCATTGATTCCACTGGTTGCAAGTATTTCACCTGAACTGAAAAGTCGAAAAAAATGGGCATCTCTACTTAATTACGGGAAATGTACTCCAGATTTCTCCTGAAGTTTTACCCTTTAAAAGTTACCTGCTGGACTAAGAAAGAGTCCTCAGGGCTTGTGCCTGCTCTGAGCCATGAAACGTCACAGGAGTCTGCTTTGAATGGACCGTCTCCCCCTGATCTTTAACTTTATTGGACTCAGGGAGCAGCTTTATGTAACTGTCCCTCCATCGGCTGCAGGACTGTTACGGACACTTATGATGACAGGGAACCTTTAAACGATTGTATCATATTCAATACTTACAATGTCTATGACTTGCTGACTGTTGATATAGAAATAAGCTATGTCCTGATCTTATTTTGTAATGAGTAAGGGTAAAAGAGCCTTTTCTTAAAGAAGCAACGATATTATTGATGCTGATTACTGTAGTATGCAAATCAGGGGTGTGCAAATGTGTTTATTCCTGTGCCAGACATGTAAAGTGCAATGTTGTAATATTGCATGATAATGTGTACCAGTACACAGCTAGACACTTTATATTGTGCTGTAAATGTATAGCCTAAGTTTTCCCAATTGAAATGGATGTCTAGATATAGACAATAGATAAGTGTAACACTGCAACAATGACAAAAAAACAACAAAATTACCCTCCAGCAGCATGAAGAAACTGCTCAGTTATATTAGAAGTAATTCAGTCAAATATGATCAGTGGATAACCTTCCTGCATGACTGTAAATTTACTAAAACATGATACTCAAATAAAGATTGTAGGCCAACACATCAGAGTCCTAATTGTCTGTGGGCGGGGTTTTAAAAAAGAAAGCCACCAATCAGAAGAAGACTTCCTGCAACAACACGTATAATGAAACTGCCACGTAGAGGACCATCTGCACGCCTGCACAACATTTGTTCAAAAGTTTTACTTGCCCGTGTACCCTGCTGTTTTCTCGGACTGGTTGTAGTGTGTAAGAATGCTGCTGTCGGTGCTGAGCTGGCTCTGCTCCTCTCTGCTTCTGTCTGTCAGCGGGGGGAAGCTGCCTGAAGCGGAGGTGCAGATAGAAGTCCTGCACAAACCTTTTCTCTGTCACCGAAAGTCAAAGTACGGAGACATCCTGTTGGTACATCATGAGGGGTATTTGGAGAACGGGACCTTGGTTCACTCCAGGTATGTGTGGTGACTGACAGTACAGCCTAACAGCTCCTAAGGCGCGCGTGAGAAGTTGTTAAGATGCTAAAAAGTTGTTCTCTATTTATCCCAATGGCTACGTGTAATGGAAGCTACTTCCTGTATTTACTTTTCGTTAAATTGCTTATCAGCTTTAACCCAATTGTTAAGTAGTTGACAACTTGACATTGTTAGCTTATTGCAGTTTAAAATTAGGCTACATGACATTCCTTCAACCGGGCAACATTTTCATGTTGGCGCACGCGGGTTACATCTCCTTGGTGACGCATCTTTCTGTAAGGGTCACGTGATATCATTTTTAAAGGGTCAGGCTGCCAAAATGTACAAAAACTAATTTCTTCCACATCAACCCTTACATGTCTTCCATTTAAATATCAATAATGTACAGATTTCTAATTTAACCAATTTATCTTTTTTCTCAGATTAAGATTTTTTTTGTTTGTTTGTTTTTTACTTTTTTATTTGTATAGGGACCATGTACAATATTAAACATAAATGTTGCCATTTGATGCATTGTACCAGAGTAAGCTTAGAGCTAGTTTACACCTGCAGGCCCTCGGCAGGTCATAATTAAAACATCACATAGTAATAAAACATCAATAAAAAAATAAAGTATAACAAACATAGCAGAGTATCCCAGAGCAGAACATTTCTCTCAGACCAAGATTAAAACTCAAGAAAAGAAATGTCGAGTTTTTTCAATGATAACTTTATTTATATGGCACTGTTTAAAAGTACCTAGACAAACAGAGGAATCTAAAGAAGTAGAACACCAGGGAAAATACAGCTATAGTCATTACAGAGGTACAGTTTATATGAATTTAGGCCAAGAGGACAAAAGATTTAAAAATCTATAAACGTAGCAGAGCGTAAACATAGAAAAAGGGTAAAAAAAAAAACAGCAAGAAAAAAGTGACACAGAAAGAAATACAAATCAATAAAAGAAACAAAAAGGCAAAGCCTATTAAAGTGAATTAAATAATTAATAGTGAAAAGGGAAATTAAAGAAAAAAGATAAAAATATATAAATGCAATAAAAAGAAAGATCATCATTTTGTTAAACTACTCTAGGTGTTTTTGGTCAGAAACAATCTGGACCGCATCTCATATTAAACAATTTTGGCAAAGCTTTAACATAAAATTATTAAAATGATTTCCATTGCATAGAACTACAATGGCAGCCGGACCTTACCCAGGCAGTAGAAAAGGGGTGGTGGTGACTGTGATTTTCACTGTTACTACCTAAAGTCTCTCAAGAGAGAAGAGATCTCCTGGACCTTCTCACAGTTCTTCCCTTCTCAAACATGTTACACTCCACTGATCTTCTGTGTGTGTGTGTGTGCGTGTGTGTGTTGGTCCACTAGTCGGACTCATGGAGACAAGCAGGCAGTGTGGTTCACTCTGGGTATCAGAGAGGTGATCAAAGGCTGGGATAAAGGCCTGCAGGACATGTGCTCTGGAGAGAAGAGGAAACTCATCGTACCTCCAGCTCTGGCCTATGGGAAGGAAGGGAAAGGTAGTTGTTGCTCTGTTCATAGCATGATGTAAGCTCTACTGCATGAAACACTTTTATTATAATTATATATATATAACTTCTTTATGCATGTTTTACCTGTCTGTCTTGTTTTAAATGGCTGTTTAGGACTCAAACGCTGAATGAAGGTTTCATTCAGTGATGTTAGTCCACTTATTGTCTACATGGAGCATGTGAGCAGTAGTGTGCTTTGCCCTGGTAAGCACACATCACCCTAACCAATCGCATCCATGTCAAACTAACTGAAGGCATGAAGACAACTGTATGACTTGTATGACTCATTATTATGCAGCCAAAGTTTGCTTCTCAACACCACTTAAATGTCTTACTTAAATACTCACAATTGTATGCAGCATGTTTATGGACTCGTCTGGAAATCTCAGATGAAAGCCAGACAAAGTTTAATTTAACGTCCTGTACTGTGTTGTTGTCCAATGTAAGGCAAGATCCCACCTGAGAGCACACTCACCTTCATCATCGAGGTGCTTGAGATCAGAAATGGACCGAGGTCACACGAGTCCTTTCAGGAGATGGACCTCAATGATGACTGGAAGCTATCAAAGAATGAGGTGAAGACAAGTAATACCTTAAAGGAAGAATTTGCGACTTTTTGATCCAGTAGATGTCGCACTTGAGCACCAGCATTAATCCAAAACAAACTGCTGTTTGGCGACACCTCCGCTATTCTGAAGCCTCCGCTGTCCTCCAGTGTCACACCTCCAACCCCTCTCCACTGGAGTTCGCACAAAGGAGTTATGAATTACAACTCACCGAAATTAAGCACCATTAAGCACAAGCGACGGACAAAAAAATTCAGGCTAATGTTAGCACACTTTGGTTAACTCGTAGCTTCATATTGCATATAAATTGACACAGAATGACCGTGATCTTCTTTTCTCTAGTCCTTGACTAAAACAGCTTTATACCAAAAATGAATGATACTAAAAATGACAATCGGAGTCATCCAAAATCAATTCTGATTAACAGTTGACCAACTCTTTAGAGGATATATCAGGTCATACTTTAGTAGCTGAGGGGTTCTTTCATGATTATTCATTAGCAACTATTAGCAATTTATTTATAGTTATTGTGCTAAATTAGCAGCAATTTTTACATCATTTCTTATGTTCTGCGTATTTTCTGGGCACACTAAAGGTGTATCATAGCTAACCTAACCTGAAGTTTAAATGATACAAAACTTTGTATGTAAAATAAAGTCAGTAACCTTTGTCCTTTGGTATGTATTCTGGACTTTTTTTGTGAATTTTGAGCACATTGTGTTTGAAACTAATAGTCCAGTAAAAGCATCTCATTTTATGTTCATATGGATGAAACTTAAAAATGATTTATTTAGTGAAGATGTAAATGTTCTCTTTTTGATGTTTTTTTTGTTATATAAATTGTCTTTTGTTTTATCTTGAACACTGTCACTCATCCTAATCTCCTCCACCAGGTGAAAGAATACCTTAGAAAAGAGTTTGAGCGTCATGGCTACCCTGCCAACGACACCCTACATGAGAACATGGTGGCCGATATCTTCGCCAAAGAGGACGAGAACAAAGACGGCGTCATTTCCTCCAGAGAGTTTACCTACAAACACGATGAACTCTAAATTCTCTTTACTTGCCAAAAATCACTCAAGTCATTCGTTTATGTTGTCTTCCAGTCTTCTGTGAGTTCACAGTAGAAATACTTTTGTGCTTTTTGAGTTCATTACTGAAACTCTCTCAGGTTACATGAAATGTGTGAGGAATTAGGCAGCAGGACTTACCGGTAAGCCAAAAGCCGATTATATCGTGTTTCTTTTTTCCCTTTGAGCAGATCTTTGCATTTGTGTGTGTATTTGCACAGGTCTTTTAAAAGCATCATGTGGCACATTCACGTTTCAGAATTGTTTTGTTTTATCAATCTAGTATACACATCTTGAGACTGTATTTTCATTGTTTACAATGAATGTCCCTTATTTGTAATAAAAAAAGGAGTAAATGTTTGTAATGTCAGTGTGTTTGTGGACACGTAATGTAAGTGGGTATCCATTTCTAGATTTGTTGTTTCCTTTTTGAAGGTTATTTGATTTAAAGATTTTTTCTTTTTTGGCCTTTAGAAGAAAAAAAAGCTCTTGCTTCTTTTTTTCATGTAATCAAACAAATCAAACACAGATGCACAGTTCTGGTACAACTTAACATAATCCAGCCGTCACTATCAGAAACATCTGCGTTTGGCAAGTGGACATGTCTGAAACTGTTAAATTATACATGAATGCACTGTAGTGCAAACGTTAAAAGGATATTGATCAGCTCTGATCTTCAACATTTAGTGCAGTTTTAGAATTCTCTGTGGTTAGGATCAAATTTGTGTTTAACTGACTGATTCCCAAGAAACTAATTTATTATTTTTGAACAGTACCCAGGCTGTTTTGAGGTATTCTACATGTGATTCTTGAGCTAGAAAATATTTCTACAGTGCCAACGAAAATCCAGACTTACCTGGGTTTACTTCTTAAAGGCAAATACATCCAGATTTGACTGAAGAGCGATATCCCTGATCTGTTTAGGGCAGAATCAAACATTAACTTGTTTTTTTTAATAAAGTGCCACCTTTTTTTTTTTTACACAAAATACTGTGGTTTATTAAGTCGTCACATGTTCTTTACACATTGAACCAGCAGGTGGCACTGTCTTCTCAGGTGTTAGTTTTGGTTGATACACAGGGAGAAAGGAAACAGTACACCTCATGCCATTATCTATTCATAGCAGACAACACCTCAGGGTTACTTTGAACAGATGCATTATCTTAACAAGTCAGTGTATCTCCTTCTTTACAAATAGATCCATTTGTAAACTTGTAAAAAACAACAATCACATAAACACAAAAAAGCACCAAATGTTGTACATGGATGTATAAAGCTTCAGGGTTAGCATATCCTGGGCCACAAGTGAGAAGATTCACCAGCCATTTTTGTTTTTGCAAACTTTAAATGAAATTTTCTAAGCTTAAAACTACTCTTGGTAACAGAGGAGATACAGGTGATGTGGTTTACAAAAAGTAAAATTGAAAACATTTTGAGAGGATTGTCTCACTCGAAGATTTTGAAAAAGCTTTGGAAAAAAATGATTGGACCACGTTTTTACAAGTACATAGGGAATACCTTCTACAATCAACAGTTTGTTTTATGGTTTAATTTTTACTTTAAATGTGCGTCTTCATAAACTAAAACCGCATGACATCTTTGACAAAAATCTCAGTATGTAGATACTGTCATGCTTACAAACAGTGTGAAGAGTCATGTTAAATATAGCTGCTGGAAGACACTGTCCCATGTGTGTGCGTGTATATGAGTACAAGCAGGGAGAGCCCTCCTCCTCACACACATTCAAAACATTCCACACTGGAAAAAGTCAGAGGTCAAATAGTCAGAATAAGGCGGGACCCTGTTTGACACTCACATATACACACAAACATACACACAAATACACAAAACACAAACAATACACACAGAGGGAGAGCTTGCATCCAAATGAGTCCACTGCTGTCCTGTTAATTCTCACAAGGAGGAGGAGGAGGAGGAGGACGGGGTCTAGCTGCTGATATGTGTTTGGGGATGAAGATGAGTGTGACTCATCTGAGGTGTGTCCTCATCCCAGGTGGTTTGGCGTTTACTGCAAAGGAAGACAATAGGAAGAAGAAGGCAAATGAAGGAAGATTTTTGAGTCTTCAGAGGGAAATAAAGAGTCGGCCGTGATGTTACCTCTGTTTTCTTTGCTGGGGTAGATCCGAGGGAAAGGCTTGAATTCATCAGGTGGGGGTAAATCCTCTATAGGGTGGAACTGGAACTTGGATTCAAAATCATCTGCTAGATTGAAATTAAATGTAAAGATGTTAATGAGAGGTAAAAAAAAAAAATCAAAACAAATTAAATAGATTAAACTGAAAAATAAATTCAATGTAGCTTATTGTAATGCTCTTATTCCAATGCATCCTGGATAAGAATATCCATTGGATTCCTAAATTAATTCTAAAATATCAATACTAGCCATAAAGGGATTCACATAAGCCTCTTTTGCACATCCACTGCCACTCCCTAAATTTCCAGACATTTTCGAGGTGAGCTACATGTGTGAATATATGTAGCTGTCCTGATTTTTTTTTTTATTGCCAGGATCGCATTTGCGAAAGGGGCTATCGTCTCACCCAGGCTGTGCAGGTGTCCATTCCTGAGGCTCAATGGGGGCATAGGAGGAGGTGGTGGAGGGGGAGGAATGCGGCTGGACAGCTCGGTAGAGGGGGAGCGTGCAGGGGGAGCTGGAGGTGGAGCCAGCCGACCCACACCTGTTACAATGGGACACATTAAGAACACATCCAAGTCTAATACAGTCTTATATTATAACTTTGACAAAAAGGCCAAATACACACGTCACTTTCAGTACACAGAAACAATGATTTGTTGGCGCTGCTTGGAGAGTCAAGAGTTAAACAACACATACCAGGTTGGATTTAATGACATGCTGCAACACTTTCCAACCTATACTTTGGATGATAATAACTAGGAATTACTACAAATATTTCTCTGGTGTTTTTTTTTTTTACAAAAATTTGTTTTAGAAATGTTTCAAAAATGCACATTGTTTACATGAGCAGTTGATTTTTTGATTTTGCACCAAATCCTTGAATTTTAAAAGAAGGTTTTTAGTAAGTATTTGAATTATTCAGTATTTAAATGTATGTTTTCTCAACTAAATGTCACTTTTTCTATACAGTATCAGTACCTGGAATTAATCATTTGATAACAATGAGTATACTGTATCATAAAGAAAGCATTCCTCAGATGTTAATATTTTTATCAAATCAGCATCACCTTAGAACATTTAACTTTCATTTATGAGTAAGGTTGTGCCTGGATTATTTCATTTGTATACTTTATAGAATCCGTATCAAATCTGTTTTGACTTGGGAACCCTTTGAACAAAGATTTGTCTACTTACCACTGTTGTTACAGATAATATATATATAAGAAGTGAACTGATTTAAGTCAATTCATATCTTGAGAATTTACTTACTTTTACAATTTTGTGTAGCAGAACAAATTCTCCCCTGCTTCTGAAAATCATTGTTACCCCAAAAATGTAATCTGTAGGTTTTCAAAAAGCCTCCGATTAACATTTAAAAAGTGCAATTTTATGTATCACACAAATTATCATCATCAGTTTCACTTGTTGGCTCCATTTTGCTATCTATGCTCATGAACGTTGTGTTTGAACATGAGTGAGACATGTCATCTAACTGCTGCTTTGTAATGCTCATTGTAAACAAATGTGTGAGTAGGTTCTTTTTTTATCTAGAATTCATTGGTAGGAAAATAAATACTTCCTCTTCTTTGTGTTCACATACCTGCACCCCTGGGCACAGCGGGCGGTCGTCTGGTAGGGGCGTTGCAAGGGTATGATGGAGGCAGAGAGCGCATAGCTGGGGAGGGCACTGGTGGCACCTTGGGTGGTGGAGGGGGGAGGGTAGACGGGCAGCTGGGGGTAAAAGAAACAGGCAGAGGTGGAGGAGGAGGTGGCGGAGGAGGACCCAGTGGACTGTCTCGCAGGATGGGGAATCTGGACGATTCAGAGTGGAGCGGAGAGGGGGGCGGAGGGTGGAAACACCCTGAGGAGCGGTCACCTGGCACAGCAGAAGGGGACTGGTAAGGTGGTGGAGGAGGAGGGGGGGTAGAGGGCTGGGAGGTGGAGGTGTGGTGGGAGTGCTGGATGGGGAGCCAGGTGGGTTTGGAGACATGGGAGGGAGGTGGAGGAGGAGGGCAGGTGGGTATAGGCGGATGCCTGTTGGCTGGACGGTCCTGGAAGGCTGGAGGTGGAGGAGGCGGAGGAGGAGCAGAAGGAGGGGTGGGTGGAGGCAGAGAAGCATTGAAAGGAGGTGGATGCTTGCTGCCATGGGAGGGGGAGGGAGGAGCAGAGGATGAAGAAGCGAGCGGATGGTGGGCGGAGCTTCGGAGCGCCAAAGTCCTGTTAGGCTCAGAGACACTGCTGGAGTCTGCAGCTGGGGGGGGGTTCCACATGGGCTTTAGGGAGGCAGAGGAGCTTGAGCGTGAAACTGTAAAACATAAACAGATACACACACACACACACACACACACACACACACACACAGTAAGTCCTTTTGATGATTAAAATGTCAATGAGCATAGAATCAGCTGAAGAAAAACATTTGGCACCAACCTGGAGTCTTTCCAGATAGCTCTCTCTGTCCTATAGGTCTAAGAGTGGGGAACCCTCTGGCAAAGAGCCCACTCAAAGGTGGTCCCATTGGTGCCATTCCTCCTGATGAAGCATCTCCAGGACTGGTTTTGGGTGCTGGGGAACAGGACAAATGATCAAAGGCAATTTTAGACCCTTTTTAGGGATGCTTCAGCACCTCTACATTTCATGTCAGCACCCCTGAAATAATAAGAGAGGCATGAGCCCCACTAGATTTTATTTGTATTTGACAGAATCTTTGTATATATCTTAAACTTATATTTTAGCTACAGATTTGAAAACTGTAGAGTAATAATCAACCATACTTAAAGTGAACATAATCCTTTGCTACTGCCATACAAGCATACCTTAAAAAAAAAAAACACCACCCCTCTCTCTCTAGAGTTGGTTTAATAAAAAAATCAGGACTGAATCAGAAGCTCTGCAGGGACAGTCAGGGAAGTGACAAGGAACAATGAGTTGCTGAAGTTGTCAGTAGAGCATCAACCCACTTAAAATGTGGAAACATGTAATATAATCAGTTGTGTATTCTCAATTAAGCACAAGCCAACTATATTAGCCGTTCTTCAATCAGGTGTTTCAGCGCTCCGACTTGCTTGCCAACGTTATGCCGTGTGATGACGTAACATCGTATTTAATATTAATGAGGAGAGCTTACAGCTGTGTGAATCTATGGAGAGTAGGTGAGTAGGTTTCTAGACTACTATATCACAGGTAATAGGTTGTGAAACACTAACAGTGGGTAATTGTACTCAACAGAAAAGTGATTTATTTAGTAAGAAAAAATTACAGATAATTGACTTTAGTAAAATAAGTAATCATACACAGTGTAGAGATGAATTGTTACATTTAAAAGCATTCGAAACTTTGATGTAAAAGTAAAATGGTATTTGCATTAAAATGTGACTCAACAACCAGACTGACTTTGTATGGAATTTGGTTCGGATGCTGAAGAGGTGCCAGGTCACTTCCTGAGAAGTGCCCAAGGGCAAGGCACCGAACCCCCTACCCCTACCACGCTCCCTATGTAGCAGCCTCACTCTGACATCTCTCCATTAGTGCATGTCTATAGGTCCTGTTTGTACATGTGTGTATTTCAGGTGTGTGAGTAGCATGTCGCTCAATAACAGAGGGTAGTACCAGAATTGCCCCTCAGGGATTAATAAAGTACATTTAATTTTTTTAATTTTTTTTAACACTGAGCAGAAAAAACATATTATGCTGAATTCCTTGCTAAATAGCATACAGATAATTTAATTAAAATAACTATAATGCCTGTATGAATTAAATACTTTTGCAAAAACATCATATTCCATCTTTCATCTCCTTACAAACTATGTTGTGGTGTAAAACTCATGTAACTTCCTGTTACTATTGTTGTTGTTAACAAAACTCTCACATGTAGGAAAATATTTCTCTTTCACAAAGTGTGTGGCTTTGAACAGGAACTCGACATGTCACAATTTCTTTAGTAGTGATTAAAACAGCTGTAACTGTGTTAACAACTGTGTTAAGTTTGTTTATCATTATAAATACTTTGAGAAAATGTTGTGCGATAGAATTCTGTAAAATCAACATGAAAGTAGCTGAAAGCAAAGTTCAGGCAGGGACATGAGTACATTTTAAATGCCCCTTAACAACTGCACATCACTTCACTAAAATGGTCTGTTACATCTGTCATTACTGCTCCATATAAGAAGCTAACACAACTACTGTAAAGTACAGCTCTTTTAACAGGCCACATGCAAGTTTGACTAAAACACTGATCAACTGAATACACATATAGTGCTCAGAGTGTTTTATTTATTTTTTAATTTCATCTACCTAGTATGTTCTCTCACGTGTATAAGATTATTGAATTAACTCTAATACGATATATGTGTTTGCCATTGCATACAGTTGTGTAGTTGTGTAATGTGTAATTCATTCCTTCACTGTGCTGTTGTGTGTGTGTGTGTGTGTGTGTGTGTGTGTGTGTGTGTGTGTGTGTGTGTGTGTGTGTGTGTGTGTGTGTGTGTGTGTGTGTGTGTGTGTGTGTGTGTGTGTGTGTGTGTGTGTGTGTGTCGATGACGATGGTTACATATAGTTCAAAGAGGAACAAGATATCCAAATAAACTGTCTATATTCCCTAATATTCCACACCAGGTCATACCAGCACACAAATACATGTCACAATTACAGCGACTTGTGATGTATTAATTGACTAACACAGCTTAAGTGAGAGTGTGTGTGTATATTAGTAGTCAATATTGACATTGCTCTTACTGTCGACAGCAGGAGCACTGCGGTCGTTGACCTGTGTGACTTTCCTGAGCCGGGCTCCTTTCTGGATGTCGGCCAGCAGGGCATTCCTCCCACCTCCTCCTCCTCTACCAGACTGGAGCTTCGGAGGCTCAGACGGACACTGTCACAAAAAGAAAAAGCAACTTTTTATATTCTGTGAAAAGGGGTCCACTTCAGGATACTAAGTATTCTCTTACCTCGTTTACCTCTCTGATTCCCCACATCTCTCCATCCTCACCCACAAAATGCAAACCACCTTCAATCACTACACTGTAACTGGACGAGTATTTTTTAAAAATTGAACATTTAAATGGTTCTGAAACTGACTGAAATTAATACTGATGCCTGTGTATTTCCTACAAAGCAAAATAAACCATCAACTGAAGATATATGTTATTTCATAAGTAGTAATGCTTAAACCGGTGCACAGGAGGTTCCAGAAGCAACACAAAACACCTCACAGGAACTTTGATATTATTGCAGAAACAATAAAACAATTAATATGTCAGTTGAGATCAAATTCTTGACAGTACGTTTTGATTAAGACTTACAGTTTTATAGTATTCTTTATTTGGGGCTTTTTCTTTCTGTTTGTAAACTCACAGCTTGGTGGATGGCCAGATGGGCTAGCTAATGAAATCACCTTGGACTCTAGGACATTTGATTTGCAATTGTTACAATTTGTCCGACATATATTTCCAATTTAATCCCCCAAAAAATTGTAACATCAAAAAAAAGGGCATTAGATGTAATCCTGGAGGATGCATGCCAGATTTAAGGTTTTATTTGCTGTAATCTTTTTACATAAAAAGCTCGGTAGGGAACAAATGTATGGCAATATCATCATCAACTAAACATAATTTTTGACAAATAAGATGTAATACATAAAAAAAGGAGGTAGAAGTAAAAGCAATCAGCAAAGGGATAAATAAGGAGGGGAGAGGCTTCTTTAGTAAAAAGGTTGATTTTTTTCATGTAGTCTGCTGCAGTGAATCAACACGGTGTGGCATTGTTTGCTGTAAGGGACAACTATTTTAACATGAGGACACTGTGCGCCTGCTGTGGAAACATAACACTCTGCTGCTACTGAGAGCCTGCTGTTTGCACTACTGTGTGTGTGTGTGTGTGTGTGTATGTGTTTGTTTTCTGTGTGTGCATTACCCCAATCAATAATTCAAATCCCTGCAGGTGATGTTGACGGTCAGTGAGAAGGACACAAGCAAGCGTTTACAGTTGCATGAAAGAGAGTCACACACAAAGTCTTACCTGTGGCAGGGCAGCGCTGGGTGGAGGAGGAGGTGGAGCCATGGGAGGCGGAGGTGGAGGTGGAGGAGGAGGAGGGGGGACTGGCATGCTGACACCTCAGATACCTGCAGACAGAAACACAGTCAGAAGCTGCTATTGTGTTAAGGGGCACTTGGATGACCTCCTTCCCTCTTCTCTGGTCAGGAAATTCTTTCACCACCGTGCAGCGCAAAACAGGAAACTGCGAGTGTTCCATCCTCTCCAGAGAAATCCGACATACACTCTCACACCCCTCCCATTAAACTCTGTCCTTCTCTTCTTCCCACAATGCTCTGTTGCAGGACTTGGGAGAGGAACAATGGAGCTTGTTGTGTGCAAAGTAAAGGACCCCTGCCCCTCAGACCTTCAGTGCAGTAGAGTGAATGAAAAACACATTGAGGAAACTCCACAGGAAAATACTCCAGTGTGCACACACATTGTTCTTACAGCAAGCATAACTATATCAGGGTATGTTGTTGTCCAGGAACAGTTTGAGGAGTTCAGTGTAGAATTATGCCAGGTTTCAGTCTCCAGATGTTTTTGCTGCTCACTTAGTAAATGATCCACAGCGACAGTCACTGAGACCTCCACCCAAACTCAGTGACATCATAAATTCTTGACAAGCTGTCTGTCCAGAGACTGAAAACAGCCTGAGGTTTATGCACATTCAGTTCTCTACTGAATCTGCAAATGCTTCTCCTGAGCAATTTAATTAAACAGACAAGAGAACCTGTTTTTGTTGAATATCTATGACTCAATGTGTGTCTATGTGTGTGCGGATCATGCCTCCCCATCTATGCATGGCAGACCGTCCAGTGTTGCTATTTCTGTCTTCATATCTGTGTCAAGTAGCTTCTGTGACACTGTCAGTGTAGGTCTGTAAAGGGGGAGAAGCTGAATGTTGGTTAGCTCAGCTCTAGAAAAACATGTGGGCATCTCTTACACCAGTTGTTGTAGGTCTTTGACCTGCTGTGTGTGCCTTCCAGAAGCAAAGAAGAGCTCAAGAGACACATGCAAGCAGCTGGATGTAACAGCAGCTGCTGCAGAAAAAGTGTGGGTTTTCCACACTTTTTATTTGAAGACATGCAAAAGGATTGAGACAAATGAGCCCAAGAGTATCAATAACAGGGTGCAAGTATAAATATCTGTTTGGGATCTCAGAGACCCAAGATGTAAACTATGGTTAAATGTGTTTATTTTCAATAATTGTGCCAGTATATCCTTTACAAAACAATACTTTTACACATTTCTGTCTTCTGGCACCTTCATCACATGTGACACCTTTGTAGCAAATAGAAAGAAAAAGTAAAAGGTTATTTTTGTTTCATTACCATTGTGGTTTTTCATTTTTAAATAAGTAAATTATAGCTATCAGTATGTCAGTGGGAGCTCAAACAATGAGGACGTGCAAACCAAATCTACAATATGCAAGTGTTAATAGGCTATACAATAATCGTATATATTTTCATAGCACGGAAATTTCCCTAAAACTTTACCTAACTTATTTCAAAAACACTCCTCACAACGAGTTGAAATTGAAAGTCA
This sequence comes from Tautogolabrus adspersus, assembly GCA_020745685.1. Classification (NCBI taxonomy): domain Eukaryota; kingdom Metazoa; phylum Chordata; class Actinopteri; order Labriformes; family Labridae; genus Tautogolabrus; species Tautogolabrus adspersus. The sequence continues at coordinate 13,430,803 of CM036550.1, forward strand.
CGTTAGTTATGTTACTTATTTTTAAAAGACAATTTACCTTTTAAAAACAATTTACCTGATATTGCTTTATCAAGACAAGATGCTGGGGCAATCACAACACATCCTCCCCACAACATTCTCAAATGTCCTGTTGTTGTATTTTTTTTAAATTACTCAAGAAAGTTTTGTCAGAAAAAGCATGCCCCACTGTCTTACCTTCACAAAATAGACTATCCGAAATACAGCTGCTGCTGCTGTTACAGAAGCCTTCAATGAGATGGAAAACAGCAAACTGTCATCAGTGAGCTCCTCATAGCGGGTTATTAGGAAAGTTTCCAAGTTTTTTTGTCAAATGAGGACACCACGTAGGGCCTGCCTATCTGACGTATGAACTCCTTAAAGTAAAAAAAAAAACACCGTCCACAGAAAGTTTGACTTCACATTGTATTTGAGTCCATGTCGCAAATGCTGACAACATGTAGCCTGAGGGTGGTCCCGTTCAATGCTCTTTTTTATAGCTTTGGCTGTTTATTCTCTGTTGAGCGCGCTGCAGGAGGGGGGGGGGGGGGAGCAGCGCGAGGCCACACCTCACCGCCCTGAACTCATCACGGGACCAATGGAGAGAGAAAGAGGGAGCGCTTATTGGCTAGGTGTCACTTTCCCTTGGCTTGAATTCCACCTGCTGTCGACTAAAAAAAACATTTTGAAAAATTCATGAGAAATGGTTCGAAGACGTCTTCACAAGGGACTTTAAGTGTAACAAGATCTTATGGGTGGAGTTGTTCTATCAGTATATTGGACTCGTCCTCGTATCTATTTCTCCGCCTTTGACATAGCACGTTATCGCCCCCTTGTGTTGAAAATACAACACAACAAGTCATCCTTCTTGAAATGAGTGCATGAAGTAATAAGAACCTTGTTTCTGTTTCATTTACTGCATCTAAACTTACGAATTGGTGTGAATAATAATAATGAATAAACACCCTGTAAAGTGAATATTTCCTAAAAAAAAAAAATCAAACAATTAGTTAAAAAAAACTGAGAAACTCAAATAATAAATGCAACATTTGTAAGCTATCTTCAAATAACCCAAGCGCAACAACAACAAAAAAACATGAAAACCAAACAAAAGAAAAAGACAAAGTATGACCTTAAAATGTCTTTCAATCACAAACACACTCACTTAAACACAGAGATACAAACATGAACCCTATGAACCATTCAACAACCCTTTGCTGACATTTGTTCTTGTGTTTTTTGGTCTGATTATCACTTGGCTCTCAGTCAGTAGTGTCTCAATAACATTCATGCCAAACAAGCCTATTGAATTGAATTAAAACTGATATTTCCTCACCATCAATGGTACATCAGTCACAATAACCTGGTTATATAAACATGAAAGCTGCAGACTCACACACCTCAATCCTCCACAGTGACACTGGAATGCAGTGATACAGGCGTGCTCCTCCCTATAACCCACAAGACAGTGCAATTTAGGCCTGGCTTTGACATACTGTACACAGAAGAGGCTATATATAAATAAATTGAATTCCTTGTAATTGCCTTCCTCAGACAATATGATAATCACCTTCTTCTCCTCGCCTTTTCAAGTTTAGCAACGATCAGGCACCAACATGGCTCCCAGGAGGACTACTTTTGTGTCTTTTGTGCTTTAAGGTCATATATTATTTTCTCTTGTTTTTCATTTAGTGTGCATCAAAGTCGCCTGTAAGACCATTTTTTTCAAGCAAGAAAACGAAGTTTCCCATTTGCCTCTCAGGTTGGGTTCGGGAAATATAAGATGAAATATTCACACTAGTAGAAAGGTTTGTAGCAGTTATCAGATTTATTTTTGCCTTCATTAATGTATTCACAGGTACTCCAAAATACAGTAGTCCCTTTCAAAGTAAAATACAACAGGGGCTATTTCAGACTTTCTTTGTTAATATCTCATTCAGTGGGACATACACTCCTAATATCATGAAAGTATTAGCTTTGCTTTTGGTACCATTATGTCTTCACCATGCTGGATTTCATCCTTCATTTAGAGTCTCTTATACTGGCAAGTGTTGTGCATCTGACTAAAAGCTGCTCACAAGTAATCCTTAATGTCTTCCACTAACTGATCATTTTTCACACCTAATAAGGAAATCATGTTACACCTTCATAAATATCCTTCTAACCCTTTAGAATCAACACTTTATTTAAATGCATTTGTAAAAGGAGTAATAAAACTATCCTTCATTATAAAACATATATTATTCTTATCACAGGCATCATGTAAAAATCTTATTAACAATATTTTCCTGAGGCACATCACACTTTATCTTGAGTAGCGAAAACGGCATGGAGGATGTCATTTCTTAAAAGTTGTCAGCAAATGACAACATTGTCCATGACTTTGGCTGTGGGGCATCTTAACAATAATATTGGGCTCTTAAGTGCATTTCTACTGGATTGCTTCTTTTGAGCTCTGATAATGCGATGTAGTTGCTGAAATGGTTTGATAACCATCCTTAAAATACAAATTGAATCCATTTTCAAGTCATTTTTATCATTGTGGCCCTCTGGCACAAGTCCATCAACAAAAATGTCAGCAACATTCATGTACAACCTAACCTTATTTCTTCAGTACTTCCTGTTGTCATCGTCATCATCACCATCAGAACCGACATACAGCAGACCTGACTCTATTACTCAAATCCACCTGGTTCTCCTCAAGCATCTTCATTCAAGCAGTCTTTGAGACCGTCACCGTCTCTCCTCCTTCCCTGTCGCCATGTTCTCAGTCTCTCTTTCCTGTATTGGGAGGCTCGATCGCACTCTCCTCTTCTCCTTGAACCGACCTGAGCGTGAAATTGCCATCTTCCTGCGACACGTCTGCTCATTGAAGACCGAATCCAGGTGGGAATCATCGAATGTCTCATCGCTGAGGAGGCTGGATCCCTTGTTGGAGTCCTGTTGGGTCAAGGACTGGTCACCAGGGGTCTTGTTGGGGTCTTTTTGCTTTTCAGGGCCTGGTGCAAAAGGGTCAAATTCTGCGTCGAAGGGGTGGGCTGGAGTGGAGTCCTTTCCTCCAGTCTTCTTCTTTGGCAGGAATGACTTCCACCACGGGGTCCTCTCTGTCATCTTGGACTAGAGTGAGGGCACTGAAACAGTTCAATTCAATTCAATTCAAAAAACTTTATTTATCCCCGGGGGGGCAATTCAAGAACAGGAAACAGATGCTTGGAGTAAAACAGCTGTAGTTGAGGTGTTCTCCTCTTCATCATTATTATTAAAGATTATGTAATTTAATTTTAAAGGTCAAATTATCACCTGTCTATAAGCCCCGGTCTGGCTCCTGATACACCTGTCCATTCTAGCCTACTTCTCTTGTCTTAAACCCTAAAACCACAATTTCCTATTGTCCTCATCCACATAATCATTTTAAATCATTTTTCTTATGTTTGAATATCGTCATTTGCTTTCTCTAAATCTGAATGAGATTTAAATACATATTTCTAAAAAAGCTAAACATTTTGCAAAAGTAAGGCCAACTAATCCTACAAATAACCAGTGTAACCATGTTTACCTTCTCTGTAAAACTGGTTTAATGAGTCGTGAGAACAGAAGAGCAAACCCAAGCCGTGATTCACACGTGAACAATGCGTAAAAAAGCTCACATGAACACTCACCTGAGCTACAACAAATGCTGTGGACACTTCTAACGACCCCCAGAAAAGTGTATTTGCTACACTTAAGCTTGTGTTGAGGTATAATAGCCTACTATAGGACAGGTGGGTGTCTTCTTCTCAGTGAGGGAGGGAGTCCTTCAAAGGGTCGCCGCAGTATCCATTACACGCACGAGCGAGGTGTCCTAACATCTCCCACCATCTATTTTTGTGTTTCTCTTCCGCTCTGCTCATCAAACGTTTATACTCTTCTTCGTCTCTCGAGAAAAGTAGAAATGAATTGAAACATTTATAAGGAGCGGCTTTCGTCTAGTGAACCAGCAGGTTTCCGCCTCCGAAACTATCCTCTCCTAGCACCTGTCCCGACTTCTGATTGGATGAACTCTTTGGGGCTTGTCACGTGAGTACCCGCTCAGGTGAATCCAATGCCATAGTAGGCGGGGTTTGTGGTTGCGTGGCAACATACCCCATGGGAGCCTGCACCTCTAGAGTGACAGATTAAAAAAAAGTTCTTTGTATCAGTTAAACCCAACCCAAACGAGGGAGCCAAATTACTTAGGCCTACCATCTCTTGGACGCCCAATAGTTTAGTCCACAATGACTTGTCCTACTTAATGATGCTAAGGAGAGGAATGTGGTAGTGAGATGTTTATTCTGTGTAGGCCTATGTTATTATTAACAGACAGGTTAGCATGCAGTTAGCCTACCTGGTTTATAATGAGACCCCGTCCTTAAATTGTCAGAGTAGGCACGCGACAGGAGGTAGTCAGAAGTCTCCTATTGACATTACTGCCGTAGACGTGTAATTGTTACTGTTGTAAATTCATATTTAGTGAGGGGAAGCAGCATGGCCTGGCGCCAGGTTCACCTGCTGGGGTAGCCTACTTTGTTGTCACTCGCATGTCTTTCGGATGCTTCTACTCGTCCTCGTGCATTAGGACTACCTAGGCCAATTTTAAAGTCCAACTCTGTTGTGAGTCTCTAAATTGTTACACGCATTGTTTGCAAGACTGCCTGTTTTCTTCAGGATGCCCATCCTTAGCCGAGAAGAGTATTTGGTTTAGTAGACCTACATGCTGCAGGGTGGGCAACCAATAAGGCCTGTATCTTGACTTAGGCCTACATATGGCTACAGTTGAAAAGATCTTTACTGCAGTTTAAAACAGTTAAAAAATATGTATGCTATTCTATAACAGCATAGGGAGCACAGTGTATTAGATAGCCTATACAAATGCTTTACGTTTGGGTTGCCAGGTTAAGAAAGAAAATATTTCACTTACTTTTTTTCTTACTTTTAATCATTCTGAAAATGTAAGGTACAAAGTAGGGTTTTGTAATAACGGGTATAAAGCTTCTTGTTGTTTAATAAGCAGTCATATGCTAGTAATTAGCCTAAGTCATAGCCTAAATGGTAATTCAATTAGCCTACCCATCAGGTCTATTGTAACAATATTAACGTATATAGCCTTAAACCTGTGTATAATTTGTAGGTACTCTACTTCCTTTACTTCAATTAGGAGTTAGAAATCCAATCATTAATAGAATGACACTAATAAGAGTCATAACTTTCCAAGATTTGCATTTCTTTTTTATATATATATATATATATATATTGGGACATTTTTGCTGTAAATAGGCTATACGCCTCTTTGGTTAAAATTGCATGATATCTCTTTAAACATGTGGAGCATGTTAACACTGTTGCATGTAGTAGCCTCATTAAATTAAATTATTTATACAATTCTTCTACTAGAAGTTTTTTTGATTGACTTATCTTGTAAATATTACCAGGAAAATTCATATTAATATTAAATCACTTTTACAAGGGAGTCCTGGCCAAAGACAGAAGAATAAAAGTCTCACACAGAGAACAAACAGACCATCAGAACAATACATTTGATTGGTATGAATAAAATGCTACTGTGCTAATGCTAAAATCCAAATGACTCTGTAACTCAGACCAAGATGGAAGTGCAAAAACATTTAAAGCACTTTTACCATTTAAGACAGAGCAAGTTAACATACATGATGAATCCATGAGGCTGAAGGTTACAGCTACTGAGAGTTTTTCAGAGTCAGTGGAGAACAGATAAGAAGGCAGATCATGTAATAAGGCCTTATAAAGAAAGATACAACAATGTTCCAACCCCTCTATTTTATAAGAAAGACCAGCCTACTTTCTCATACAAGACACAATGATGTGTGCAGAAACCCAAACCAGAGACAAAACACAAGGCAGCATTGTTCATTGAGTCCTACATTTTCAGAGATGGCGAGATAGCATGCATATAAAGAATATCACCGTAATCAATTACTGATAAAAATGTTGCTTGAATTTGATTATTATTTAATACAAAAGAAAAAAGGATTTGTTTTGGTAGAATAAACCGATTTTTAACCTTTGTTTTTTTGTTAAACTCTCGATATGATGACTAAATGACAGATTTGATATGTTGAGACTCATTCAATCACCTTATTGAATAAACAACAACACAAAATATTGCATAACAACAAAACTGTAATTAATAACATTTTACTTGACCTACTTTTAAAAAAATGTTTTAATGTCTTAATTATTAAGACCTCCTTCAAAATAGCAACATTCTCAAGCTACAATCTGTTCCAAAAGTCAGCGCTGAAGTGGGGGGAAAGGTGTTTGCTGCTCCCTTTACTTGGAACGGGTTACAAAAAGAGCTGAAACCTATATGAGCTGCTCTCGTTGGATGCTTTTAAGGGGATGTTAAATGACTTGGAGGCAGACACATCTGGCTAGATGTTCTCCCTGATGTGTTTTTTGGATGATCTTGACAAAACGTGCTGATTAAATTTGTTATTTGTGTCTTTCAATGTCTAATGTATTTTTTTGTATTTGGATGTTTGGCTGCTCGTTGTTTGTGTGAAACTCTGTAAATTGTGAGTTTCCTGTCTTGGCCAGGAAACTATTGAAAAGGGGATTTTAAATCTCAACGAGTTTCTTTCCTGGTTTCAAAAAAGTTAAATAAATAAAAGAATATGCCCTTAAATTATGTACTATTCTGAAAATATGTTCCAAAATAGCTGGAGAGCTAAAGCAAAGGTTTGTATTAGAACCTGGGACATACTCTTTAATATAAACGTGAGTTTGGAGTTGATAGGCCCCGATAATTGGGCAATCTTTTTGACTGTGCAAAAGCCAAGTTTCAAATCGTCATTGGAATCTCCATGAGAAACACATTCACATGATGTGACACTCTGCTATGAAAAGTTGTTTTTCTTTGTTTGTCTTTAGATTGCCTGATGGTTTCTGTCCAGGTGTGTGCCAATAGGGAAGACTGGGCTGAGCAGCAAAACAGAGAGAAACAAACAGAAACAGAGAGAGGGAGGGAGGAATCAGGGAATGCCTTTAGTCTCCCTCCTCCAAAGTTTACAGCTAAAGTTGTTGTAGCAACGAGGAATGTGAGCTTGTCTCGCTCTCCATCAGAGGTTGGTGGCGTGCATAGCTGAGGGACTCCCTCTCCTTCAATCTCCCATCACTGTCGAAACTCTGCAGTCATTTCATCGCACACAGGGGGATGTCTAGAATTGTTCTATATCCTACATGGGCACATATCCAGGTGAGCATGAATTCAATGGACACTGAAATGCACACATTGTTTATGCATATACAGTATGTTGCAGTAAACACTACAGATTAGTTTTAATAGTCTGCAGCTAAGGATATTTTTCCACAAGCAATTAATCTGGTGTACCTTTATTTTAATCTATCAATTCATCTGTTGTATCTTTTCTGATAATTATATTGACTGCTTAGTCTGTTTGATATCTGAGAATAGGGAAAATCACAGTTTCACAGAGCCGTAAATAATGTCTTTTTTTGTCCAGCCAACAGAATAAACAAATATATTAGTCAAATAATTGATTATTAAAAGCAACACCTTCTACTTTCAACTCACATGGATTTAGCTTCTCTTGGTCCAAAAGAGCATCATAATAATCAAAGGATTTTGTCAAATAACCTCTCAGTTGTGCACTTCCTCGCCAACTCTCTGTTTCATATCTCCCAATCTGCTTTCCTCTCCATAAACCACAGCTAGTCTCACTGAAAGTTGATCATTAACAACAACCAGAGCAGATAAAGAAAACATCCATGCAGAGATGTTTCAGATAAAGCTGCACTATAAACATCAGCGTCTCCACCCCGAGAGCATATCTCTTATTGAACATCTTCCAGCTGTGACTGAAGGATTTCCTCGTGGCCTGAAATCGGAGCATTTGCCCATCGAGACAGAAAGGTATGTGGAGAATGTGTGTAAAAAATTGATTGACGTTATAGATGAGACGTTGAAACAGTGACTGTGGATTGCATTAGGTAATACCACTTAACTGTATTTGTTTTTGTCTTGGAACTACTTGACTATCTTCCATCACAATCTACATGAATCAAAAAATGTTGTCCCTTAAACCCACACACACTAATGTTATACAGATGAGTGCACAGAACTCCTTTTAGAAAAACTAAAGCACTTTTAAATTGCTTTTAAGATATATTTTCCTATATGCAGATACTTGAAGTTACATTCATTTTAAGTATATTCTGTAAATAGAATTCAGTTATTCACAGCACGCAATTGATGTCACTCATTTAATTTAAATCCTTACTTTCTATATTTAGCTGCTGTTTGCAACTCATGAACACAGTGACTCATTCAACCGCGCATAAATACTTATGTTGACTCAGATGCATAATCTACGTGGGCCCGTCTATGCTCGTGTTTTGGTGTGTGATGACGGGGATGTGCTTGCATCACGCATGTGCCGTGTGCGTACGAGTCCAGTAAAGCCTTTGTGAAAGTGATAAACCTGAAAATCTCTGTTTGACACTATGCTGTATTGAACAACAGGTTGAGCTGAGGTGTGCTAACCCTGGGAAAGAGAGCAGGAAGGCAGCCAGTCAGACTGGTAGAGTCAGCTGAGAAAAGGCTCTCAAAAGGAATAAGTGGCTACTGTACGTATCTGAGGATTTTAATGAAACACAAGCACAGAGCTGGTACAGAACTTTTTAACTGGCCTCCTCTGATAATACAAACCATTATGGGCCCTTTACCTTTGCCTACCTCACAGCTAAACACGTGTTTCTCAGCTCTTCTCTGCGAGTTATGAGTTTGAAAAAAGGAGACATTTTGCTAATCAAACAAAAAACAGTTGTCACTTCCAGAGAGTTTGGGTGGAGCAGGCAGAGCTCTGATCTTGCGACTGGCACGAGTTTCGATGTATTGCTTTGTGCTCTTGATTTGAGGATTGTACTGTTTGGCCGGTTTTCTTCCTCTGGATTATAAAACTGTGATTACAGTAGCAGAAACTCGGCTATGATTAGCCTTCAGGAATGCAGAGAGGAATGTGATAGTAACTGGCTATTTTATTTCTATTTTTATTGAATGTTTTGTTTTGTTTATTGGCATACCAGACAGACAAACAGAAGAATATGCAGATTTGCACACAGGCACACACACACACACACACACACACACACACACACACACACACACACACACACACACACACACACACACACACATAGATTTGGTCGACTTAAATCTTCTTAGAAGAGAAAAACATAAACTAAACTATACTCATGAGGACCTTTTAATTATAACATAAGCATTGTTGTACTGTATTTCCTTGTACAGTAGAAATTAAGAAAAGATGTGCATCATTTCCTGAGTCCTTACACGTTTTGTGGACCCTTCAGTAAACCGACAGAAACACCTCCAACAGTCCCACTAAGGTATTCTAAAGTTACTGTTAAAGCCCAATTCCAATGTTTTTTTAAACTTGGCATGCAATATATAGTTCCAAGACCCGATTACAGCTTTAAAATGTCACTGTTAGTCACAGAAAGTAAAACAAAGCCTTATTTCTAGCAGATTATACCATAAGAGTATCTTATAATATAGTGGTGTACCCATTAAAAGCGTCCCTGAATGTTTTATGTACTGTTGCATTAACCTGTAATTCAGCCTGTTACTTCTTTAGGTTCACTCAGTTACAGAAAAAGTGATAGAAGGAATGCAAACTGGTATTTACACATTTAAAATATGACCAGTTTAATGTCCTGAGGAAGTAGCAGGGTTAAGAAAAGACCAATATTATGTGTCAGTGCATTCTGCTGTTTGACCTCTAGATGGTGCTAAATTTAATGTCTTAAACGTCTGAGTATTACTTTTGTTCAGCAAATGCCTGGTAAAATCAGCAGGAAGAGATCATATTAGTTGTCAGGTTAAATTATATTATCCCCAAGTCTTTCCGCAATAACAAACAAAATGACCCTTCACTCAATCACTTCCGGGTCACTTCCTGCCTTTGGTACATTCCCTTTCCGTCTAGATTCTGTCGTTTGTGTTAGGGGACTGGTAAAAAGTGTTCTGCCACTTGTAAATTTGTCTCAGCGCTTGTGAAATTGTTTCACATCTTGTAAATTTGTTTTATAAAATTTAAAAATGTTTTTTACAGAGAGCCTCTCGCAACCTGGCTTTGATTGGCTGATGCAGTTCTTGGCCCAGTTTTCGCTCTTCTTTAGGGTCTTTGAGGCCTTTAAGGTGTTTCAGGAAGACAGGGTTATTTCCATAATTCTTGGCCTCCTTCTTGAGCAGCATGTGGATGTGCTCAACCAGCTCATCTTCTATATCCTGACTCCTCTGGCTCCTTGGTGTGCAAAGGTGGCGAGCCTTAAAAAGCTTCACCAGAACACTTCTGATGGTGGATTCTTGCGCCAGTAAAAGGGAGATAAATTGCATTTAAAGGAGTTAGAATGAGTGGGGCAAACTGCCATGTTCCTAATTAATTATGTTAAATATTGCTTCCATTTTGAGCATCTTTCAATGTATACATCCTTTCTCAGTCTAATAAGAAAGTCAATCCTCCCATCTCGTGAATCTCTTTAATGATTTTAAGCCAGTTATCTATGGGTGGATCAGTCTGTAATCATTTAAGGGTGATCACGTGTGTTACTGCTACTGTAAATATTTTCAGGATGTATCTGTCATTTCCTGTTATTCCTTCTGCCAGATCATCCAAATAAAGGGAGATAAAATATAATGGGAACAATTGTCCAAGAATCTCTGCTTCATGATTTTCCAAATATCCAAAAAAAGGTTGTATCTTTATGCAGAACTAGAATATGTGGTGGTCTGCCTCATCACTCCCGCAGTGTCTCCAACATGCGCAACTTTTAAATAACAGAACATCTTAGAATACAATGCTTCAAAGTTACAGCGGGAAAAAATCGTATCGGTAGACATAGATTTTACAAAACATGACAAGATAAAAAACAAGGTTTATTAATTTTACGCCAACTATAAGAATAAACACAAACACTTGTTATTTGTATTGTTTGCAGTCATTATAGCCTATAAATAAATTATTGAACAAAATTCAATTCAATTCAATTCAATTTTATTTGTATAGCACATTTCATACAAACGTAAACCCAATGTGCTTTACAGAAGACAGAGATAAAAATAATAATAATAATATAGCCTATGTGATTTTTTATTGAAATTGCATTAATCGTGTCAATGTGGTTAATTTCTTATGCTCATGACATATTTTTCCTACAGTAGTTAACATCTGAACACATTTATTTGTGTTTTAAAGAATGGAGCAAATCCAGAGAAAATCGCAGGAAAGTGGTCCTTAAGAGGAAACGGTCAAGAGGGGGCGCTACCGGGAAACTAAAAAGGTTACAGGCGCTATGTGTAGTAGAAGAAGACGTGAGCTACAGTATAACATCAAAGAAGAAGACGACATCTGTAGAGTCATGTTTTCATAACCAAGACCAAGGTTATACTGAAGATACTGCAGACAAATATGAACAACATTTGTCAATTATCATCTTATCTCGGTAAGAAAAACCGGCTCACAGCTTGTTTTGTTGCTACAGTTTTGTCTGTCACAGAAACAACCACACCGGCATTGACAAGCTAGCAGCTGTTGCTAACCAGTTAGCCCAGTGTAAGCTGCAAGACGGAGGAGGTCACGCGAAACTCAGTTAATTATTCGCATTTTTACACCTTGCTGCATTTTGGTGTGTAGGCCTATGTAGTGTTTAAGGATATGTATGACCTATAACACCGCTATACTCGTCCACGTAAAGACAGTGTCAGCGAGTGTTGTTAGTAATACTAAGGTATTGAGGCACATTTTATGACGTCATCAGGTGTGTTTTTTTGTTACCTGACATGGTTTACTAGATTATTCTGCTCGTGAAGCCGGGTGTGGGGTGACCTCCCGCCTGAAAGGGGTTGACCTTTTAGCTAAGCGGAATCGTGGAGGGGCTTTGCTGATGAATTTATATCTGCTGTAAACATTGACAGATACACTTTAGAGTTTCAAACATACAAAGCCAAGCATTAATGAGAGCTGTCAGCTTTGACACCTATGATACCTATGATTTGTGCTCTCTTCTGATTTCAGCCTAGGTCGCGATGAGTGTCCCCTGCTTCTTGTCCTCTGCTGCCCGAAGCTTCAGCCGGCCGTGTCCCGTAGCAGGTCTGCTCTACTGCCGGTTACTCGGCCCCAGCTCAGGAACAAGGTGAGATTCAATTGGTATGTGTGGTGTTGTCTCTTTTTGTTTCCACACTTAGACTATGTTTTTTTTAAACAGAAACTGACATTTCTGACACTTTTTTGGCTCTCATGTCATGTATATACTTCACTGAAACTGATCATGTTGAGTTTGAATTGAACTTAGTACAGCAAAATATTACTACACGCTTCTACTTGCAAGAAGTTAATTTTCTTACGTTTCTTTTTTTGTATGTGGCTGTAGTGTAGTGCTCACTTTTGCAATCATTATTCCACAGAATAAGTGAGATGTAACTTCAACACTTCCAGAAATATGTCCGTGAGGGAGTGAAGAATTTGATGACAGAGGCAGAACCTGATTGCTTCTGTACAGAAAACCCAACAAACACAGTTCTGGTGGGAACCAGTTGGGACATAATTCTGGCTCTGTTTGTTGTGATCTGCTGTTGTGGCTGCTCACTTTAAAAGCGCTATGGAGACTGATAACAAGAAAACAACAAGATGATGTAATCTAGTGAGAATTCATTGTCAGATCTACTGCACAGGTCTCAAAGAGTTTGTAATTCCAGGATCACTACAAGTAAATAACAAATAAAAACCCAGATTTCCTCACTTACCCTATTACAACATATTCACACAGGTTGTTTGTGCTTTACGCATTTGTTGTTACCACATTCAATGTAGTGTTTAAATTCTTTGAGCACTGCGAACAAAAAGCTGTTTGCCTCTGTTATATTGGAACAATAGGCAAAGTGTCAATGGTCTACAATCCCAAATGAAAGCACAGAGAACCAGACGTTCTGCATGGCAAGATACAACCAGGTGTCAGTGTGATTTAGGGGAACTGTCTCTTTAAATTTTCTCATGATGGCCCATGAGGTCAAAGTCTGCTTGCTGTTTTTTGAGTTTTTTGCAACATAACACTGCTGTGTAGATTTCACCGACTGAATAAGAGATTCTCTGAATTAAGTGACAAAAGCTTCCTCCTCCTTTTAGAAGAAGTATGTCGTCTAAACGGCAGATGGATCATCTAGAGAGAACAGCAAAAGACTCCAGACAAAATGTAAGTACATGTTATGTATTTATCCCTCTCCATATTATCAATCGCTTATAGTCCATGCCAGCTGCTGACCTCAGTGCTTTTCCTCTGTTTGTGCATAACACAGGCTCTTTATCCGGCTCAAGTGTGTGGCATCGTAAATGAATCGGAGACAGTGAAGCGCTTGAGAATAGCTGTCCACCCAGACTTCAGCTTCAAGGCTGGCCAGTGGTGAGTAGACACTTAAGTTAAATGCTAAACAGCAAATGCGTATCCCTTTGGATGGCCCGACCAGGCGTAGCCCGTCTGTGACTCTGTGGGATACACTAATGTAGTTTATTTCATCACCAGAAAAATACAGTAGTCTGTCACAATGGCAATTTGGCACTACAATTTATATTCACACAAGTTGTAAAGCAATAAATGAAGCACACATGTGCATGCGTACACTAAACTCCCAGATTATGTGGCTGCATTTTGAAGAATTATTAACTGTGAATGTTTTAGATCCTCCGCTTGAGAAATGTGTTCATGAACACTATTGGATTTGGCTTGTGTCACAGAATGAAGCCGTGCAGCATTCAGCTAGTGAGGAATAGAAACAAACTTTTTCTGTAGTGCTCACAGTAACCACACGGGGGTGGCATTGTCATTGATTTGTCCTGCTGTTGGCCTGCTTGTTTTCTTTCCTCACAAACTTTTCATGTGAACAAGTTACAATTTGTAAATGCCGTATTGTGTCTAATAGAAAAAGAAGAAGTGTTGTAAAGGGCTGCATTGCATCAACCAATAAACGGATCAAAGCTTGTGAATCATGTAGAGATGTTTTGTCGAACGAGGATAATAATACTGAAAGATAAACTTGTTATCCAAGAAGACACTATCACCTGAAGTTAGCTCTTAGATTTGTTTAGACAACATCTGTATGCACTGCTTTGTGTGTTCGCTTGCAGCTGTGACTTGAAAGCTGCTCGATACACAGCGTCTTCTTTTACTTCTGGTGAACTCAAATCTATCTTCAAGTTTAAAGCCCACTTCCAGCCAGTCTTTTTGAATCATAACAGAAAGTTTGTCTTGGATGAAGGCACAGCTTTTTTTCTCTGAGTCTGTCAAACAGTGTGGCCAATGTTAATTAGTGTTCCCTGCACATGCAGTAGATGTACATGAGCCCATACTGTAGGTGGGCGGTGGTGAGATATAAAACCAGCAGCCAGTTGCCCCGCAGCAACTGATAATGAATGTAAATAGATGGAAATCCTCGAGTTTCAGTGTTTGTGAGAAAAATGGCTGTGAAGTTTTTAGTCGCCAGGTGGGAGAGGAGGAGGAGGAGGAGTAGAAGTAGGAGGTGGGTGGAACATATGTGTGCGTCTTTGCAGCAGATCCATATTTATGATGCCTGTGAGGGCTGTGCAGTCAGTGTCTCTCTCTGGTGTAACAGTGGGTCATTGTGTTGGTGGAACATTAGACCAACTGTTAAGCATTGCAGTTTTCCTCTGAGGGCGCTTTGCCTCTGTTTGTTGACGGACAGATGCGACCATGTTGGGGGTAAACGGGGACACCACACATTGTTTAAACTGAGTCGTAGGAAAGTTTCCATCTGGTTTGATTTTGTTCTTCTTGGTTTTTTGGAACAGGCTGCCCTCTTCATGAAGTCGAAGGACACCATGCTACCTTCATTCACACTTTGACCCTTAGTTAAGCTTGTTTTTTTTACTCCTTTTGAATAAACTGTTGTGTTTAACACTCTGCTAAGTCAGCTATAATTGGAACAACACATGCATGGTCAGACTTTGTATCGTTATGTTAAGTGCGTCGTTTCTAGTTCTAGATAATAACGCTCAAACATCCACATGTAAAGTAAATATTTAGACTTGTAACATATGGATTGCTTGTGTTTTGTGTTTTGCATGCAGGGTGGATTTCTTTATTCCTGGCGTGGAGAAGGTTGGAGGTTTCTCCATGTGCTCCAGTCCAGGTCTGCTACAGAGGGAGGGTGTTGTTGAACTGGCTGTCAAATACAGCAAACACCCTCCAGCCCATTGGATCCACACCGCGGTGAGTGGGACGGTCAGATACATATTACATACAATGACTTTAGTTCAGGGGACATGCTAGAAATGGACTTGTTGCTTATTGAATGCATATTCATTAGGTTATCAGCATCTTTATTAGTTATGTAAAGCACTCAACTTTACCACCTTTAAGGACCAATGATGAGCTAAGCATTTGAAGATTATTATTCAGGGACATCTTTATGTTCTGTTAGAGATGTTTCTAACAACCAGTTTCAATTTCTTTGGCTGACTTTTGATTTCCGATGTTTTTCTTCTTCATTGATGTTTGTCAATGTTATTTTACTTCTACTGATGGGAACCTCAATACGCTAACCTTGCTTCCCTACAGTTCTCATATCCACACACAAACACACCTCTCCTACAGCTGTGCTCTCACTTCCCTGTATGCTCCCTGTTCTTTGGCAATCTTCTTCAGCACTGCATGTTATAAATTCACTCACGATAATATTCCATGCATTTAAAGAGAGACTTAACAGCAGACGTCACTCTGACAACCCACACCTGCAGAACATGTGTATGCAGAGTGGAGAGAGCGTGCAGATCGTCTCCTAGTTAACGATCTTGGGTGGAGATCTTATATACAGACCAAATGCTGCATTGATAACCATTAACTTAAACTTAGGATCACAACTTCACCTCATTTGAGACATTTTTTTATCGGGACAATCACTGCGTCTCTCGCTGGCACTGCAGCTGTGAGTGACGGCTGGCCTCAGTCTTATGAGGTACACTCGCTCTCCAGACAAGTGGCACGTCTACTGTTGTGAACATGTATTGGCATTTAAGTCCAGACCCTTAATACAAGACGATCCCACTTTTATCAGGTGTTTGTTAGGGGGGGAAAAAAACCTGTAAACGAAGGCTGTTTCAGCACCATGCAGATAATCACTTTGTCTGGCATCTACCCCGTCATGTCTCTGATTGTATTCCTGATGCCTCTATAATAATAATAATGATAAAACATCATTCTGTTTCATAACCAGTGAAGAAGAAGCTTTCATAATATGGATGTTTACATTAAAGATGAAGAGCAGAAAGATTAGGGTGTCAGGAAGTGTTTGAAGTGTCCGAGGACGCCTCATGAGGATCATTAAAGTCGTGTGACTACATAATGAAGGTGTATTAATAGAAATATCAAAGGCTTTGAAGGAAACTTGTTTCAGTCTCCTTATCATATATGAATTCCTTCTTACACATATGGAAAGATGTTTATGTTCTAAGTGAGTTAAATTGTATGTTGTGTGTGATGATGTGTTCGTAAAGGAAGTGTGTTTTTTTATAATCCGTTGTGTGTGTAGTTGTTTGAATATGTACAATGTTTCCTTACCGCTTACCTTTGCCTTCCATTTCTGTACTCGCTGTGTTTGTTTGCAGCTTCTGTGTTTGATGATGGGCCCTAATAAATAGCTTTGAGCTAGTACGCCGTGTGTAAATAAGTATCAGAAAAAGCGCTGTGATGTGTTCCAGTGTTCAGCCTCTTACAGCTCTCTGCTCTGGGATCGTTTGATGATGAGTGCGTTTGATATTTGCGCTTCGACTCCTCTCTGCGAGCAGGAATAGCACAGGGACCATGGCAGCAGATTAAGAGTGCGAGCATTGTTGTTATGTGTATGTGTGCTCACATGTGTACAAAAAACACATAGAGGCATATTTACAGCTTCTTATGACTTCAAAAGACCTTCTCTGCCAAACTTGTGAAATCGCTTTCAGCCGCAGCACGGCAAAGGTTTGTTGTGTTTATGCGTGTGGATCTAAAAGTGGCTTTCTTTTTTTGTTCTGTTTCCTGGGGCGGCGGCAAAGTTCAAGAGATGCTGTATTTTTCTGGGAATTTATTTCAAATTGGAGAAGGTGTATTTCAGCTGCAAAGAGACATTTTGGAAATGAAAAATGCTCAATATGCCATCTTCATCTTTTTTTTTTTTTTTTGTCCTTATCTTATCCCTCTCTCTTCCTCCCCTCAGTGTTCAGTCGGCTCTCAGGTGGCCATGCGTGTCGGTGGAGACTTCTTCTTCGACCCATTGCCCGCCGGCTCAGCTGTGGATCTGCTGCTGGTGGCAGGCGGTGTAGGAATCAACCCCTTGTACTCCATCCTGTTGCACACTGCAGATCTGCTGCATCTTAATCAAGCATCTGGTGGGCGGGACTACAACATAGGCTCCGCTCACCTCTGTTATAGCGCCAAGACCATGCAGGAACTGCTTTTTAAGGTGTGTGTGCTTGTATGAATGGAAAGTTGTTTTTGACTTGCTGCTGTAGGTGTATGATATATTCCACGTGTGCTGCAAAGGTACACAAAAGTATGACAGTCCACCTCTTTTGTTCCCAGAGCTCAATCATCGAGGCGTGTCGGGATTTCCCTGACAAGTTCTCCTGTGACTTCCACATCACGCAACAGAGCACAGATGTCGACCCGCACCTCCAGTCATTCCTCAGCCGTAAGTCAAGCCCCTACACATACACACTTCTCTTTGTGTTGTTAGGGCAAATAATTATTTAATTCATTAATTTTGATTTCATTCTCTCATCCACATATGCGACTGAGAAGTGCTAGGCCCTGCAGTTAAGAATTTCCATTGATTGACTTCCCTTTGTATCTCTTCAGGTGGAAGGATCACGGAGGAGGAGCTGCAGGCTCATGTGGACCCACAGAGGACTTTATGCTTCCTATGCGGACCCCCGCCAATGATTGAAGCAATTTCAAAAACCCTCATGGACCTCGGCCTTCCGAAAGAGAGAATCCTCTTCGAGAAGTGGTGGTAGAACTTCAGGGACCTACTGGGGTTCCTCCTGTCTGGGCTGGTACTCCTTCTTTTTTTTCAGTCTAAGATGGGGGATGTATGGAGATGTGATGAGAAGGAGAGCATTTGGAATATTCCACTGATGTGGATTAATGAGTGTTGGAAAGCTGGAGCAAATTCACCCTCCAATCCTTGCTGCTGCTGCAGCCTGTGCCTGATCTGTGATGCACCGCTGGGACCGCCCACTCTTGATCCAGCAGCTGACTCACTCAAACAACAGAGATGACTTGTACTTCTTAAAATCTGAAAAAGACGACTGAACAGACTGTTAAAAAAAAAATCTACTTTGGCAACACATGTATTAGCTCACTGCCTTGATGGATATAACAAGGATCGTGACAGACTCAATGTGACAGCTTGTTGCACATTTTCTCATCTCAGTTCCTTTACATGCTTTCCTGAGGATCTGATTCAGTATCATAGGTGTTGGTCCATTTTAAACCACTGATTTACCTTTGCAAGCATTTCTTACAGCAATAGTGTGACAATTTTGAAAAATACACGTTCACTTCATCCTTAGTCAGATAGTAAGACTTATACCATACTTGTCATTGCTAGCTTAGTTAAAAGAGGGGAAAGCTATCAAGCTCCACCCTAAGGTGATCAAATCCACATTCACTCAACTTCCAGGAAGTGAAGAAATAATCCTGAATGTTAACCCATCATGAAAGTTAAGTGTTTTTACTCTTTAGATTTTGCTGTGAGGATTAAGATTGAGCTTATTAAATAGTACGCTTTAAGGTGGATATTGTAACACTCTTTGCTCTTATTGGTTCTAACAAGCTGCTGGCTTTAACCTCACATTTTGTGGCGAGATGTGAGTGTGCCATTGATCTTTCTATCTTTCTCTTAGCAAGTGAATATGTGTATTTTTGAGAATGTTAACTACTGCTTCAATGTCCTTAGAGTATAGATGATCAGGGCAAACGATAGCAGTCTGTACTGTTTTTTTATTTCATATTCTTCAATCAAATACCTCAAAACATTCGTTAGAGTTTTCTTCGAGATGTTTTACTATGTGTAAGTATGCCTAATGAAATGACTCGTATTTATTTGCAGAGCTGAAGATTTTAAGCTGTTTGACTGAGTTACTTTGAAGCAAATGTTTCACATTTTATTGGCATGCAAACTTCACACCAAGTGTATTTTTAGACTCAAACATTCTCCCACATATTAGCCGGTTTTAGTCGCTCACACTGTTACATGCATACGGTGCCTATCTCACACACACACTTCAACTCCATCACACACATCCACATACCAATAAACATGGGGAAGTGAGTATCCCATGGTGTACTGTAATGGAACCTCCAGGTGGTCTCTGATTGGCTCAGATCACTGAACATCCCTCGGAGATGGTAGCGAGCTTCTTGTCATCTCTCGGTCGGTGCTCTTGAGACTCATTTTCGAGTTGTTTCTGTATTTCTTCCTCATATGAGGAAATAAAGAACATTGAGTCAATCTGTTTCAATCATTTTATTGACCTCTGCTTTTATACAAAGACTCACATGTCACTACTTACATACTCCTGATCTGCTCCAGGAAATCAGTAATAAAAAACTCATTTCTAAAATACACATTTTCTGAAGAGAGAACCTTTTTACAGGTCAGTGCCAAATAACAAAACAACTTTTAACGTTCCTCATGAAGAATCCAACAAAGCTGAGAAGTATTGTTTGACTTGTCCAAGTTTAAGATCTCTGAACAAATCTACTAGCACCTGATTACAACATGTTTATGGACATAGTTTGGGATGACCACGTTGTTGGATTCGTCAGAAAAGTCTAGTACAACAACAACAACAACAACAAAATCCCTTGTAATACTGTCAGCCTCGTGTTCTGCATTCTGTCTAAAGCAATGTCTCTGAAATAGTAACCAAATAGAATTCAACAATACAAATGTAATGCTGAGTCTGTTAACCACATTCTAGTCAGAATTCATGTTTTCAACGTTTAACATTAAAAACATGAATGAAAGTTAAAGGTGAACTCCCGCACACTAACTTGCAAACAAACGTTTTGGCACTAGACCTTCGTCTTTGCCTGATGAAAGACTAGTACAGAAACATTGCCAAGAAATGAACATTTACAAGTTAGACAGTGTGCGGGAGTTCACCTTCAACTTTTTGATGGACACATTGCTCTCCTATGCACCTAAAAATAATTGGGGAGGAAAAGCCTTAAAAGAAAATCAGCAGAAGTCATTTTTATATTATTCTTTGACCACCCAAACTTTCAGGACTTAGCCCAAAAAATATATACATTTCAAAGAAGGTATACTAATGAAAAAGTTTGAAAACCACAATCTAGTTAAGCCAGGACATTGCTTTTGAAAAGACGTATGTAACGAGCAAAACAACCACAGCTCCTACCAACACTGCACAACCCTCTAAAGATGAGCAGTTCAGTGGAAGGATGGATGAAGATAAAATGTCAGAGATCGACATCTCATTACCTGCCTTAATCAAAACTATAAACGTCTACTCCAGATAAGTGATGGAATATCTTTTTTTATTACATGAACCTTAAAGCTGTAGGCACAGAAAAGTGTATCATCAAGTATCTGTATGGTCAGAAGTGCATCTGTACATTTTCTCTACGTTTTTCTCTTGTGATAAAGAGTCATATCTGGTAGTGTTCTTCACATCTCCGCTTAATTATCTCATTACCTCAAGCCACAATGACAACTGTCTTCATGCCATGCAGCCATTGCCCACGCTAACGATGTAAATTAAGTTCTTCAAGGTAAATTAAGCCTATTTCTATGATTGTTTTGTGCTTTTGCAACTCTTGGATTACGAGATTAATCAAGAACCAGAAATGACTGCTTCTCACAGGAAAATGGAGTAAACTGATGAATTGTGTGGATGGATGCATGTCTGCTTAGTGCTTTCTTAGCTTACTTCAAAACTTTTATATCATTTCTATACGAAAGTTTCTAGAAATCGTCCAAAACTTAAGTTGATCCTGATGTACAAATCTGTCAGAAGCTTTAACAGCACTGCAGATGTATCCGTCAGTCCCCGCAGATTTTTTTTCCCCGTTCTGTTTCTATCTTACATAACATACTTTATATATAAAAATACAGCAAGCCCAGTGATGTCAGTACTCCCCTTTTAACAGTCATTTCCAAAGAAAGTACTAAAATACAGCAAAGGGAAATAATACTTAAGGCTTTAACAGCAGACTTGCTCAGAGGTTGTACTCTTAAAGCCTTGCAGAGTTTCATTTCACAGAGAAATCACAGAGAAACACTGAGCCAAAGCAGAGAACTGACCAATACTTTCCCATTCATGGGAGCTACAACCTCAGAGGCTAGCAAGAGTGAAGCAGTAACTGTACATGATGAGTTACAGTATGGCTGTCCACAGAGGAACTTTCAAACTAGAGCAACAACAAAAGTTAGTTTTCAAAGGCATTTTTTGATAAACTAAACAGTTTCCGCTCCTCTTTTCCGTTTCTGTGCCCGATGTGTCAACACACGCCTGAAAACAGCTGCATTTTGATCCTCTCCTCCGTCTTCCCCTCCTCCTTGAACCCTCCTACATCCATCTTATACACATCTGTCCATCTCACAGACTTCTCCTCAGAGGACGGCAGGATCTCGTCGATGTCGGTTTCCTCATCCTGCTCTTCGACATACACCCTGCTTCCTGGCAGGAAGGAGAGTCGTCTTTGATACTGCTCCTCCTCCTCCACCTCCTCCTCATCCTCGCTCTCCTCTCCACCTCTCTGAATGCTGTCCCTTCTCTTCCTTCTCTCTGCCTCTTCCTCCTCATCCGTTGTGTTTCTTCTCCACCTGTCCATCTCCGTCTCCATCACAGGGGACCTGTCCTCTCTCTCCTCCTCCGGTTCTCCAGTAGATTTCTTCTTCGCCTTGCTGCGACCCCTGAGGTTCAGCATCTGAAACCAAAGAGACGAGTTTGAGACAGTTTTACACTTTGTGTTGTTTCTTTTTCTTTCCATCTCTCCAGACACCTGACAAATCGTAACAAAGCATCTTTCATTGACGCCGCTTTCCTGTAGTTTCAGGTCGGCTACCTGCCTATTATTAGACTTCTCCTGAGTGGCTTTATATTTGCTGTACATCCCATATTTAGTAACATGACTTTTTAATGACATATACTCGCATATCCTAAAGGCACAACAGAGACGAGTGACAGATTCACAGTGAAGATTGAAGACAAAGGGGAACAAACCTTGAAGTCTTTTCTCTTGCGCTGCAAAACGGGTCTCTGAAGGAAGAGGATCTGCTTTGTCGACAAACTCCCGTCACTACAGAAAGGAAGGGAAAAAAAGCAGCACTTTTGCTACTGTTACCTGTTATGTTATATTCTGAGGAGCTGGCACATCTCTATGTATATCTAAATCCAGCTTCTTTGTGGTTTTACAAAGTGACAGGTTACAAGACTACAGCACAGCAGCTACTGTGTCTTTTTGTTCGCAGCTCCGACAGATATCAAAAGGGTTTCATGTTGAGCTGAGCATATGATCATGATTTGTCAGATCTCAAGCCATCTGTCCCATGTATCTAAAGCTGCACTGTAGGCTCTAATTCCAAAGACAATGAGACAGACAATGGGATAGGACCTCGCTGATTCTAAAATGTTATTCAGGGGAGGGAATATAAAGAAAATGTAGCTGACAGGTTTACTCGGGCTAAACGAATGATAACTTTAATGTAACCTTAAATCTCCTGATATTTTTTTTACAATAAATCAAGGATTTCTTTTAGTCTATAAAATGTTTAAAAGTTGTTAAAATGCTTTTGATGGTTGTCTGCAACCAAGGGGTGGATCCGGGGGTAGCCTGGACACTGTTGGAATCTGATCATTCACCCCAGGTGCCACCGCAGAACCCTAAACTATTATTAGAAAAATAGACAGGCTCTTTATTGATCCTGAGGGATATTCAGGGATTAGTTGTTGTTTTTTTGTCAGAGGTGATACTTGTGTTAACATCAACTATTCTGGCTGTGTTTCAACAGGCTGCTAGTAGCTTTCCTTTGCATTTCAATCTGACACATTTCCTTTTGTAAGTGCTTTAAATTGTGACTTTGGACATACATTTTCTTTTTTCTTAAAAAATGTATTTGTGGGGCGCCGGTGGCGTAGTGGTTGGTGCGCACGCCCATGTACGCAGGCTGTGGTCCTCCAAGCAGGCAGCCCGGGTTTCGAATCCGACCTGTTGCTCCTTTCATGTATGTCATTCCCCACTCTCTCTCTCCCACCGATTTCTGACTCTATCCACTGTCCTATCTCTACAATAAAGGCAAAGAAAGCCCAAAAATAAAGCTTACAAAAATGTTGTGTGTACACAAACTTCATGCCACACCTGCAGAGGTCGTGCCCCCGCTTGGCCAATTAAGAAAAAGGCCTAGTTAGCCCTTGTCGCAGCCCAAAGTAATGTCAAACAGTTACTAACTCAAAGACTTTCATTCACAAACGACGAAAATCTGCAAATCTTTAAGAAGCTGGAACTTTGCTTCAGGATAACAAAGGGGATTCTTAAATTGTCAAATTATTTGTTTTTTGGATTAATTAATTCATCTTTGAAGCTCTTGTCAGTAGGAATGTGAGTTTATTGTTGTAACTCTGGTATCTCCGGATGTAGTTGCTACCTGTTTGTTTTGACAATAGGTGTAGGTAACACACACATCAGCCTCCATCCGTACGGAGCCAGAGACTGTAGCAAAGGGATGTAGTCTGTCTTCACCACAACACCCTAAACAAGAAAAACCGATGGACAGATAGAGATCAAATTCACACACAAGGAAAATATGCACATTACTTTAAAAGTGTAAGTCAGATTGTAGCTCAGTCACAAGCATGCAACACTTCTTTCCCTCCTCTCCTCTCTTATGTAATGTTTGACAAAAAAAAACAGCATAAGCCTTCGGTCACACAGGATTTCTCACGGTGCACATCTCAGAGTATTAAAAGCTCAAAAAAAGACCCACATCAACTACGGTCCACTGCTCCACCACGATGGCGTCGTAGGAGCTGCCTGTGGTCTCTTCCGCAGAGCTCTGGAAGATGAACACACTGTCCACACATGAGAGCCCATTGTCTGCAGAAAGAGTACAAATTAGAGACAGAGTTAGATAAACAGAGGAGGATGTGTGTGAATCAGGCAAGAGTTACAGGCTCATCTCCTTTATCCAATCTCTCACTATTGATCCCCTGCTCCCTTTGGTTTAAGCCTTCTTATTCCACGGGTGACTGAACAGTGACTTATGGAGTAAGCCGTGGACTTACGGCACATCATTCCATGCATATCATCCTTTACCGAGCAGTGGAGCAGAGATCTAATGCCTGAGAGGATTTCTTGTCTTGTCTTGTCAAGAGACAGATGAGAGAGACCCAACTAGGAACCAATTGTTGGTCAGGGAGCATTTCACCATGTTTTTCAAACACTAATATGTGTCCTTAGTCTGTTTACAAACCCCCAAATTATAAGAAAAGTCCATCCTCTCCATCTTTTGCCTGCTCCACTTTCCAGAAAATGTGTGCTCAAACAGGCCTTTTGGAGATTTTCACTTCATGACATCACAAAGGGCAGTAAACCCCTCCCCCAGGTGCGTGACAGCTAGGTGTTTGTTCTGCCCTCTTGAGTCTTCCTTCTCACCTTAAAAACAGGGCATGGTACAAGAAAGCCTGAGCCACATCTCCTTCCAGAGAGGGGCATGGTCAGACACAGCTCACTTGCATTTAAAGCTACAGACACAAAAACAGCCTGTTCTGAGCAGGGCTGAAATAGATGGGGTTTATAGGCATGATGAAATACAAGATCAGAGTGGATTTTTGGCAAGAAACTTCACAGGTCACCTCTATGTGACCTCTGGGTTTAGGAATTTGACCAATGCATATAAGAAATAGTATATACTGACTGTGGGCTTAAAGTCAACAACTGAGACATTAAGAATGTTTTACTTCAGGATTATTAACAAGGTTTTTACCCAAGCCTTTTGGCATCTACATTAAATGAACTCGGAGTAATGTAACAGCAAAGTGTCGGACCAAAATCCATGAATTTCAAAAGAACTGCTGCTGTCAGAAGTCCTTACACGTGAAGTTTGACATTTGTATCACTCAGTTGTGCACCATAGTCCAGTGCAAACCATCTGAACGGAAGGAATATCGAGTATGGGAAAACCAAACATGAATGGAGCAGTCTTATTTAATGTGTGTTGCAACCAAAAAGAAACCACGTCATGACTTAGATAACGTCATGAGCTTTTCTTTGAGAATATTACTGTGACACTCTGGGGTTAATCAGCACTCATGCATACAATCAAGTTTCCTCCTTCTTGGCATTTGAAAAAGTGTTGTTAATTTTGCTTGCCCCTAAAAAATTATTTATTAGTATTAGTGAAGGATGAAAGTGCTTCCAAAATGACATTATCAACAATAGTTCATAGGTTTGTCCGTCAAACATACCGTTATCATCTCTAAGCTGGAAAAACCCGTCGATTAGGAGCGCACCGCTGGTGAAATGCTGCGTCATGTGGTCAAGCCAGTGTGTGTCCACCTCTGTGACTTGACCTGCTTCCTTTTGAACTTGCAGCGGCACTCTGACTGAGTAAAACCTCAAAGGTGTGTTCAGCTCTCCTGTGTGGTTGTACAAGGCAAAGAGCTGCATCCCTGCAGGCACACGAAGATGAAAGGTTGACAATCAGACACTTAAAAAAAGTAATTGTTATAATGATTGGCAAATGATCCGACAACTAACAGGAATCCACTTACTACCCTGTGCTGGTGGTGAAGTTGAGTTGTTATCTTTCTCTGAACTCTTTAGCCTGATATGGTTGTTGTTCTGTGTTTTCACTCTGCTTTGTCCGTCTGAAAAGGTAGAGCCGGGCTTTCTTTCATGGCTTCTATCCAGTTCTGGAGAGCTGAGCCAGCTGTCGGAGCTTGAACTCTGTCTCTCTCTCCGGGCAGATGCTTTGACGTCTGGTAGGTGGCCCCTCTGCTGTCTGATCACGCCTGCACTGTCTGGAGGGCTGGGACTTACTTGGTTTTCGTCTTCTTCTGCTGGGTTTTGATGTGGACACCCTTGAAGTGCCTCTACATTGGGCTTACTGTGGTCTTGAGGTTGGTTTGCTGAGTCTTTGAGGCTGGTCTGAAATGGCTCGTTGTCCTCCTCTTGGTCAGGCTCTGAAGTCTTGGTGGGATTCAGAGGCTTTGCGCTCTGCTCTACACCTTCATTATCTGACTCTGGAGACTCAAAGTGATGGTCAGGTTCTACTTCATTATGATGTGGTTCTGTGGGATCTGTCGGGCTGGTGTTGGCGCTAAAGGGAAGTCGATGTATGGGTGAAGGGCTAGAATGTAAAGAAGACAACTCCTCTGGGTCCCAGTTCCCCAAGTAGCAGGGTCCTCCACCCGGCTGCTGGAGGAAGCCTACAAACATAACCCCTTGCTCGGCTACATCCTGGATCTGCAGGGATTGACATAAACACATATTGTTAATATACAATCACACTCTTTTGGAATCATTTTGAACGACACATACATATAAAGGAAGCCATTCACAGCATCACAAATAAATTTGCACCTTCTTTCCAAACAAAGCCTCATTTACACACAAACAAAGGCTGACGTGCGTAGAGTCGATATTCTGCAAAATAACATCCTACCTAATCATGTGCAAAGATCAAATATTCAAATGACAAAAGGAACTCATTATCTCAATGCCTCAGTGTGTGTGAATAAATGTGTGAATGTGTGTGTGCGTGTGTGTGTGTGTGTTTGTGTGTGTGTGTGTGTGTGTGTGTGTGTGTGTGTGTGTGTGCAGCTCCCACCCGTAGAGTTCTGGTTGTTAATTGTCAGCTGATATTTGGGCTGTCAGTTTTCGACAAGCTCAACAGGAGAGAAATCAGATTGCAAACTACCACCAAACAATAATGAGACACATCTTCCCCTATTATACACTTCTTTTGACACTTCACTCATCCATACACACACACACACACACACGCACGCACACACAAACACTTCAAAAATAGAGAAACAGTATTTCTATTACTAGTGAACACGCTCACAAAAACACACACTAACACAGTTTTATCTGATGGTAAGTCTTGAGACAGATTGAGAGTGGGTGGGCTTGTGAGTGCTGGGAAAATAGAAGTATAGAATTTTTAAAACTGAACACACACACACACACACACACACACACACACACACACACACACACACACACGCACACACACAAGCCTGTCAGTCTCTGCCCGGTGCTGCTCCTGGTTCTTATCTAGAAACTCTTTCTGGCAGTTTCTTGATCTGATTGGTTATTCATGTCACGCTGCCGGAGCCTATCACATTATGCACAGTGATGTGCATTTCCATCCAATCAGGTTTCCCTTTGTGCTCGATGGGTGTTCAGATGCAAATCTATTCAATAGAGCACATTTTCATTTCCCATTGTTGGACCATTGGTGAATTCATGAGCAGAGAGGCTAAAAGTGAGTTTTACAGCTGATAAAAGCCAGTGATGACACTGTGGTGGCTGCGTATTAAAGGGTTAAATTCTTACTAAACTTTAGAATCATTTCTATAACATGTCTGTTTTCTATATGCAGCTTAGTTAACGGGGAGATGCCAATAGTGAAATCCAGTACTGTTAGAAATATTCCAATCAGGTACAATTGCTGAATTTGAAATTGACAACCTTGAATCAGATTTTCTCCTTTTGAGTTCTGCATGTGAGGTAGAAACACAGACTTAGAATATGTTACAGATTGGCAATTATAGTCAGCTGTCGGTGGCCCTTTTGAGCTCTGTAATGTGTCTGTCACTGTCACAGCAGTGCTGTGCCAACATGAAAGGCAAACAGGAAGAAGGAGCAACAAGTGGGGAGACAAAGAATGAGAGGAAGGATTGATTAAAGAGTACTCTTAAAGTCTATGTAGCTTTTAAACTCTGCTCTTATGGTACCCAGTGACCACTAACCCTGATTGTTACATTGAAATTGTGTTGATAACAGGGTGAAATCAGTTTGGCTTTTCTACTGCCTAAAATACGGTTACAACATTTATGTGTCACAAAACGTAATTTGGTTAAATTGTAAGCCTGAGTTTCAGGTGTTTTTATGCTAGTAGCAGCTATACAGCCTTAACCTGCTTGCCTCAAGGAGACATAATAAACAGATTACCAGAGGGCTGACGTACCCACTCTTTTAATTTCTACTCACAAATGATTTCATTCATTTCAATTTTTTGGGTCTTCAACCAAAACTAAACGAGAGTCTGGTTTAGTTTAGCTGGTATAGAGAACATCCCACGTACGGAGGCTGAGTCATCACAGCATGTGTCCAAGGCTAGATGCCGACTAAATGTCTTACCCACTCTCCCTTTAAAATATAGCCCCTCTAACTTTGCTGACCTATGTAATGAAGACAAAAGGCCAGAAATTTTGAACCTATCTGGGTAGGATTTTATAAAACTAATACAACAATGTTTAATAAAAACTGACTGACAACTCAGTTCAAAGTCAAACCCTGGCCTCATGTAAACTGAAGTCAGGTATTCACATTTTTAACAAGTGAAAAGAGAGTAAAGGTATCACATCAGCACTTGCAGATTCCAAGAGTCCATGTAGCTGAAACCGAATAAGTGGAAGAAGGTTATATCTGCTGATTCTCAGGACTCTCAAACTGGATTAAAGGGAAAAGGGAAGGTTTAAACTATTTCTCTCTAATTTTGCTTCAGTTTAATTTAAGCATTCAGTGTCCTTCAGGTAGATTTGCTGTTGCATATTTTCACTACAAGGCTTTTTCTTGAAATAATTCCAGCAATGTTAAGCCCTTTATTCTGCGTAGGTGCATTATTGTTAAAGCCAGGATGTACAAAGATCCCACTTTCAAAAAAGATGCAAGAGAAACAAGAATGTGTAATATAAGAGCAAACATTAGTCTGAAGCTTCAGGCATCTAAGTTTGCAGACAAATTCATTTAAAATAAATCATATTAAGCCAACGCTTTGTTGGTATGTTTGTTCCCCTTTGCACTCACCCTCTTGACGTAGCTCTGGATCATTTCTGGGTCAGCAGCCTGGTGACCAGCCACACAAACATCTGTCTCCAGACGTTGACGCCCCCACCTCAGCCGGCTTTTCTCTGAACTATTGGAGTGAATTGAACAAAACTGAATAAATATTCAGCATCAAGCATCAACCATGTGTCATTCTGTTCAGTTAAAATCTGCTTTTATAACTCTAAGAATGCCTCAAACTGTCATGACTTCCCAGTCCAATGACATCAGAGCAGATCCTTCACAACGTAGCATTACAATGAGACCGAGCGTTTACAGATACTGTAAATTACTGCAGTCACCCATGTTCATGAGCACTCATTGACCCACAGTGATCACAGCAGAAACATAATGTCAATTCTAGTACAGTGTGAATTTTCCATTGAAGGCGAGAGCACATTGACTGAAATCACAATAGTCTTATTACACAGAAAAAGGGACAGAATTTCCTTCTTCTCCTGCTGCATGACACAATCATAAAAGGAGTATTCAGATACGCCTCTTCAGATTTGGATTGAGGTCAGAGCGAAGGCCACGGTAATATCTTGTGCTCTGAGGCGTGAGCGACATTCCCAGCTTCTCAGCCTGATTTGAAACAGTGGATCTGTCACATCTTCTCTTTCATTTTTAGGGTTTCTGATGAAAGGGGGAAGGCGGTGACGGGGACATAAAAAGGGGAGTAAAGGGGACTAGGGGGGCTGCTGAGGACAATAGAAAGAGGGTTGGTGGCCATCATTGAAGTAAGCAGATGAAAGGATGGAGAGATGGTTCCTTTCTTTCAGAGCGCCGATCCCCTCTGGCAAGAGCTGGTGATGCAATCAGCCGTCTCCACGGTGACAGGTGCCAGGAAGCAGCAGGACCACTTGGCAGGAGGGGCATCAAAGGAGCAGCCCGGCACCTGCCTGTGCACTAGCATGTGTGCGTGTGTCAGTGTTTGTGTGAGAGTGAGTGTGTGCACATTACACTATTCCTTCAACTTCAAATAAAAAAAGAGATCACAGAACAGGATGCCCAAAACTGTCAGCTAAGCAAATTAATACCTTTCATTGTGTAGAGCATGTGACAACAAATGGAGGGTTACAGATATAACCAGGGGAAAAAGTCATCATGAAGTTCTAAGCTAATGACAGATTTGTTGGAGAGTGTGAAGTTCATTTTGACATAAAAATCACTAACATGCTCACTGATCCCCATTTAAATATTAAATACAGAATTCAAACTAATTGTATAACTGTTAATAGAATTGATTCTTGGCTATCTATTTGGTATGATTCCCTGAAAGTGCATATCATTTATTATAAGCATGCCCTGATTTATTGATTAGATATTTAAATATAGATTATCTAAGCTACTGTATTCAACCATTCCAATGGTTTTAGTTTGTTTTTTTGGATTTTTAGGTTTAGGTTTTTAGTGCAAGTGTGGTTTCTCTATAGATATTCTTATTTGTCTGTGAATCTCTCAGCACTTTTTACAGGATAAACAAATGCACCAACCAAGTATCTTGATGATTACTGTCATGTAAACAAAGCCTTTGTTGTTTGGGTTACAATTCCTTTATTTTTTAAACCAAACCTAAAGTTTAAACTGCACCTTCAATGTAAAGTGCTTCAGTAAATACTAGTATTAAAAAACCTTAGTTAAACAGCATTTTATCTCTGTATTTTTTTATTTTGATATACTTTATTAACCCCCGAGGGGAAATTCTGGTATACACTCTGTTATTTTAGAGACATGCTTCTCACACACATATAGGCCAAAATCACACACATGCACAAACAGGAGCAGTTGGGGGTTCGGTGCCTTGCTCAAGGGCACCTCAGCAGTGCTCGGGAAATGCCCCGGCACCTCTCCAGCTACCAGACCGACTTCCGTGTTATGGTCCGCACTGGGACTTTAGCCGGCAACCCTCCGGTTCTCAACCCAAGTCCCTACGGACTGAGCTACTGCCGCCCCAAATTATTTGAATTTTAAAATGAATATATTTCTCTGAAGTTATGGCAGGAAGCTTGAAATATTTGCTGTAAAGACTATTTAAAGCTAATAAACAGACTTAGCGTCTGAAGCCGTGTTAGAGTCTTTGTTTCTCCCAGCAAAATGATGACATCATCATGCAATCATGGTCAAAATGACAACAATAGTTTATGTTTAGCTGCTATGATGTTTACCCTGCTCCCTTTTAAGATGTGCTAGTTAGCACTAAAGACAAAGCTAAGGCTGAGATTCTGTAAACATCATTGTTTCAGATGAGAAGTTAAGGTTTCACCAAGGTGTTCAAATCCTTCCTGAGGGAGACATAAAAGTATGTTGTGCCAGTCCATCAGATAGATGCTGAGATGTTTCACATCACTAGAGTCACTTGGATTCATCCTGTGGGAACCCAGAAGATGTACATTACATTATATAGAATAGTGTGATTTTCATTTATAGAGCCATGCTGAGAAAGGACTAAAAGATACTATGAGAAATTATTTTTCCTTCTACACAGGACCAATGCAATCAATTATTGAAGACTTTTTTTATATAAACTGGGTCAAAAAAAATTGGAAAAACTCCCATTAACTAAGAATGAAATCAGAGTGATATGAAAATTGAACACCAGACCTACATGAATGATGGGAGCAGGTCTCTGCATGCATTGATATGGTTTGTGTTTGCAGCAGATGTGTCAATAACTTCCACGATGAGACTTCGATAATAAGCTCAGCTTGCATGCTGTACCAGAGCTGATAGCAGAGAGGGAAGAAAGTAAGTCTCTGCTCAAATATGGTGGCAAATATTGTGGTTTTAAGTCACCCAAAAATAACTGGGTTACAGAGCAGATCTGCAGCACATACTGTGTAGCCACAAAGAATTATATATTATCAAGTGCAGTCACAAGTGAAAGAATTGGGACAGTGAGTTAAAGTTAACCATTTTTGTGGCTGACTGCAATTAATTTTACATGAAGAGAAGAAGGCGAGGTGTACTTTACTTGTGGTAATGGGTCTCAACTGGCTTCAACGTCAAAACAAAGAAGTCGCAAGCGCTGCTAACTTCTAACTTTTGTCCAAATCTGGCTGTTAATGAATCACCTCATTTATCCCCATCAACCTGCTGCATAAATCATACCTGTTAAAAACTTGTATATTCCAAGAAAAGTGGCAGGGTGTGTTTACTTTGCGTACCTTGGCGTCTCTCGGACCAGCACAGCCCGGTGGAGCTGGCGCTGGATGTGTGCATGACGAGGGCCGCAAGGATGGACAAATGGGTGGACGGCAACCAGAACGAAACCCTGCGCGTAGAGTTCCCTCACCTGAACAGGCAGCTCTCTGACAGAGGAGAGACACAGCACCGATGACACGGGCACCTCTATAGGAAGGGAGGAAACACGTGTGAGAGGAGGAGGAGGAGAGAGAGAAACATGGTTAGACAAGAAGGGGTAATGGGAAATGGACACGACAAGGACATGACAGGATGGAGAATAAGGAGGTAGGGACTTAGAGTGGAGAGGTATTTGGAAGTGGATATAACCGCTGGAACAAAGAACTAAGAGGGAAGAAAAAAGAGTGGGAAAGAGAAAGAGGGACAAAGTGCGTGAGGAAACAAAGATGATGCATGTTTCATTATGATAATTCCCACAGAACGACACAGCATCGTCACGCTAAATCTGAAACTAATTACACCAGGACTGTTAGCCTCTGTAGCCCTGTCATCAGCAGACTGTTTCTTTTTTGGAAAACACACACACACATGCAAACATACGCTTGCAGTATATAAATGCTGGAGAGTAGGGCTGGGAATAGAAGGATAACTCACGATGTGATTGGATGAGATACAATATGCAACACATGGTCCACGATGACAGTGTAGTGATACAGAAATTCTGCCATCATGTATACCTTGTGACTAAGTCATATAATGATACATCATGATATCTGATTAACTGAAGAATACAAATTGCCCCTAAAAAGGTAAGGTGCAGGATTAATGTATTTATTAGCTGTAATTTGGAATCAGATTCACCTTTTATCATGCTTTGATCTTTTCACTTATTTTCACCGCTGTCTGACATTATCCCACTGTAAAGTTCTTCTTTTCGGCCAACTGACATCCCGTGACCCGTTCCTGTCATATGCATCACCTTGAGGACTCGTAATGTAGTAACCGAGTGAGCTAAATTGTCAGTAAAATCTGTTTAGAACACCATGTTGTTGTTGTTTTTTTCAATTTAAATATCTATATTTGGCATCTGTGAGTCACTAGATCAGTGGTTCTCATCTGGTCGCGCCTCAGGACCCACCAAACATGAAAAATCGTGACCCAAATTTCTTATATTCTTCAATCAATTAGTTTTATTTAATGAAAATGTTTGTAATTTGGGGTAGGGTAAGGGTTAGCGTGATAGAAAGGAGGAACTGAATGAAACAAACTTATAAAGCAGCACTTCAAAGACTTTTTGACAGCCATTTTCTTCCAGGCACACATTCGTGACCCACTGGAAACAGCTCCGCGACCCACTTTGGGGTCCCGACCCACCAGTTGAGAACCACTGCACTAGATAATAGCAACACAACACAATTTGCTGTATCCATATTTTTTCACACCCCTACTAGAAAGTGCTCTTTGAACACGCAATCACTTATCCATATCAGTGACTTAAACACATTTTACCTACACCAACAGACGGTTGAGTAAAGTAAATACATGCACACACAAAAGTACATCAAAAGGTTCTGGAAGACAACTATCTATCGAGTCTGGTCACATTGGACAGTACTTAAGAAATATTACTACGACCCTGTCCCACCAGTCACGACTGCGTATCATCACCCATTGCTCCCTTGTCCTATGCGGTGTCAGTGGCAGACTGACAACCAGTCAGAGGTGAGGGCATGTTTAATGCTGTTACTCTCTTCTCCCGTTGCTGTGAATGAGTGAATATATCATATCTGCAACGCGATGTTGGCATTTAATAAGCCCGCAATATAAGCCACAGTGTTCTCATGTTTCTCAGATTTCTAAATGTCCACAGTTTGTGTTGTAAAAAATAAACATCACAGGCGCCTGCGCAAATAAGATGCAGTAGCCTAATTAGAAACCAGGATACTAGTTTTTATCATGTATACAGGGATATGAATCACCAGGTTTCTCTGTGTGCATGTAAACGCCATATCCCGAATATGATCAAAACAGGGATACTCAAGTCCATGTAAACGCACTCATTGCCTGTTTAGGATGTGTGGAATTAGCAGCAATCGCTAACTCAGAAACCTGTCCCCCTTATTGCCAAACACAATGGAGAGAAAACCCCTATACTTCAGCAGAAATGGTAAGTGGAGCTTATCATATGAGAGCAAACTGTCACGGCAAATTCACCAGGGAGAGCACAATGTTTGTGAGAACCGCCCTCATGGGGTCAGTGCATTGTAGTAAAGCATCATCTCTGTTCACAGGCTTTTAAGGGAACACATGCATGCATGCACGGCTGTAGTGAAGCCAGGTGTGAGAAAAGAGAGAGAGGAGAAAAAGAGATGAAGGAAGAAAGAAAGAGGGAGACAGCAGAGCAGTGTTGGAAGAAGAGAGAGAGAGAGAGAGAGAGAGAGAGAGAGAGACAGAGAGAGATGAGGCTGTCTGTTTGTGCCTGAATGCTTGTCATCCTTTTCCATTCAATCTCATTTGCATGGGTCTGGAGAAGAGAAAATAACCTGAATAAATTAACTCACTCACACACATTAACTGAACACACATGCATACACACACAAACACACAGGGAGGGGAAAAAAAGATGTGCAGGCCATCTCATTTTCAATTTGTTCTCCATCATCTTGCATGTTCTCACATACACACGCATAACAGAAGATGGCCAGCATGCTACGATACAAGCACATGAAGAAAAAAAACTGTCTCAGTTAAACAATGGGAAAAAGAAAATCCAGCCATAACATCAGCTCGGCATCCAGAGAGCCTTTCATCAAGCAAACACTTAAACGGGCGTCTGTGGGGACTTATCAAAAGCAGTGCAGTGATGATGATAATAATACCAGCTGGATACTAAGGGTGGAGTGGCAGGCAAGGGGGGTGGGGTGGGGGGATAACATTGCTCCTGTCACCGTAAACAGTCATTAGCCGTCATTAGCTCTGCACGGCTGGCGCTCACCCACCGACAAGATGCGAGGCTAGGCATGGCAGCTAATTCAGGCGAGGCATACAGAAGTTATTAGGGTGTTATGCAGCGCTTTAGGCTCAGGAAGAGACTTCATTTATGCTGTCTGCCACTGTGGGATTTAAAGGAGGGAGACTGCAGAATGGGAACATGGGAACAGCTCAGGGCAGAAAAGCCGGGTGGAGTTTTATGATGCCAGTTAAGAGAGGGCAAGGGGGCGTAGTGTTTGAAAATGTGTGTGTACATGCAAGAGAGATAGGTGTGTGCTTGTTTTAGGTTCAAGTGTGGCGATTTGGTTCCGTAAAGCTTTTGGTTTGTTTGTTTTCTCTTTATTTTGTTCATAATTTCATTTAGTTTTTTTTAAATGCTCCTGTTCCTGTTAAATCTGTATATATATGATTTTTTTTGTTACAGTGTTTTACTAGCTTTGTTTGCAATAATGGGACAGAAAATAAAACTGTTGTTGTGTGACAGAGTTGTTGTTTTTGTACCAACTTTTCTTTGTTTGTTTGTCTCTTTTTTTGGTTAAGGCTTGATGATTTCTATACTCTCTAACAACTTTTGGTTTGTTTATTTTATGGGGTTTTTTCCAATCTTGTATTTCTTAGGATTTTGATGGAATTTCTTGTAAAACATCTCACTGCCTCGTATATGGTACAACCAGCTTTGTTTTGTTTTGTTAACTAATGTTCTCACTGTACGTCTCCATGCCTGTCCTATGATGCAACAAGGGTGAAAAGAAAAAAAACGTGACAGATTGGTTTCTGAGAGAACAAGAGAGTTTCTTTTACTCTGACTTTCTCTGTGAGGTGAAACATCCATACATGCCTGTAACAAGTGTTTGGGATACATACTCTAACACCCAGGGGTGCATTTGCGAGGGGTGGCTGTTCAGCTGTTGATCCCCACTCTTCTATTTCCATCTCAACCTTGAAGCTTTGACCAAATGTCGGCCCCTGTGTGTTGGGTGTGACGCCTCACTTTTTGACCCTGAATTTCACAAGCTGTATTTAGAGTGTGAGAGTCATCCTCTTCATGACGCCGCTTGAAAGGGCCTTATTAATTCCTTGTACAAATCCCCTGAATTGCTGTGTGTGACTGTACAGCATATTTTTCGATGTAGTGGAATCACAGCGAGTGTGTATGGGCCATCTTTTTGCCTGTGTGCACGAGAGAGAAAGAGTTTGCGTTAAGCCTGCTAGGTGATGCATGGGGATTACGACTCACAGCCTCACTGCAGGCTTATCCCCCTGCTTGCTGGAGGTTCACGTTTTATTTAAATAGCCTTCTAATGACTTGCAGAGGTTTTTTAAGTGAGGATGTGTGCCAAAACAGTGACTATAAAATAATCAGCTTCCTGGAGTCAGGGGCTCCCCACTGCTTTGGGAATGCAGCCGCTGGCTAAGATAGTTTGCTGGTCAGCATCTGAGCTTTGTCAAAGGGGATGTGATCTTCTTAGAAGGGCTGCTTTATGGGAAATGACTGAGCAGAAATGGCTGAAGCAGGAGAAAAAGACGTTGGCTGTGGTGAGAAAACATTGTGCCAGTGAAGGTGCATACAGTCCCATGTACGTGTGACGGCGTGAATCTTTCATTTGCCATCTTTGTTGGTATTATTTCTCGCCGTTTGGGGAAAAAAACTGGGGAAGCATTACAGATCCATCAAAGAAATAGATTGAGCCCTGTCATATCAGCATTACCGACAATCTTTCATGAAAATGTTTTTGGTTTTACCTGGAAACAGTGTGTCAGGCGGCAAAGATATATCAAACTGATGGATTTATGCTTCATCTGCTGCCTGAACAAAAATACATCACACACATATTCTGATAAACAAAAGGCAGAGGGGATGTGTATCAATCTTTGACATGAGACTATAAATCCATTGTAAAATCCAGGTGAAGATCACACACAATGTGTCCCAACACACACTCTGTTATACACCTCTATTTAAACTCCCCCACAGGTATACAATAATGTAGCAGCGCATAGAAAAAAGGGCACACAAACACACACACTCTCCGCTGAGCATTAGACTCATGTTGTAAGTTTTAATGAGCCGAGTGGGTCTCGGTCTCTGCAGGGCGGCAGAAAGTCATCAGCAGAGTTCAGCTCCTCTCTGTCTGCTCCACAGACCGGCGTTAGTCACACAGCATCACACCTAACTTACTTCCTCACACATCGTCAGATTCCTGACTCCCGCTCGCTTGCTTGTTCTCACACCTCCAACTCCCTTTTCTCTCGACTTCTACTCTCCTCAAGACACTCTGCTTCCCTCCAAATGCTCGCTACATTTCTTATTTTCTTTATGTCTCGTTCATTCTTTCTCAGACCTACTTTCTTATTATTCTTCCTCCTTTCAACTCTGCCTTTTTTCTTCACTCTTCCTCCCTAAAGCTTTTTTTCTGCTCGTTATCTGAACACAGCCTTGACACAAAAGGATTCTGGGTTAAAATGTCACACCTGGCTGTTACATTTCATACTCCGCATTCATGCTGACATGTCGAGGTAACCCATCACTGTTACCAGGGAAATAATGAAGATCATGGCAGCCTTTTGTAAAGGTGGGGATGTGGGGAGGTGCAGCAGATTGCTGATTATAGTTTAATAAGACAGGTCAGCAGAATAAGACAGTGGTTCAGGTTATATGGAATAAAAGGCACATGTGTGAAATAAATGGTGCATGTGTGAAGCACCTAGATTTTTACAGACTTCGAGTGTAGTCAAAGCTAGCAAAATGTTAACACTAGTGTTTTTTTCACCAAATATATATTAAATCAAACTTAATAGTATCTGAGATCTGGAATCACTTTTGCCCGGCCGTATATAACGATGGACGACATGTTTCTCCCTCCTCCCCTTCGACAATCGAAGCCAGAATACCACCGCAACAGGCAATGACAATTTGTGCTGTTGATGTCATTTGGAGCCAGAGTTTTGGTTTTGATGTCCTGCCCCTTCTGACAACCAAAACACAACATTTAGCTAAGTGGTAAAGCGGCAAAGATCCTTTACAGTAGGTCGGCACAAAAAGAGCAGAACAGATTCTGGTCAGAAGCAGAAACTCCTTGTTATGGAATGTCTATTTGTTTACTGACTGTAGGGGTGACCCCATATATATGTTCTTTATGGATGTAATGAGTTTGGATTAAATCTTTCACTGGGTTTAAATTGTGGGGACCCTTGCTGATGCAGCAGGACCTTTTTGTTGGAATATTATGATCGGGATAGTACAGTAAACCTTCAAATGATAGGTCAGAAGATAGTGAAAATTGTTGTTTCTTTGTAAGGTGTCTGACAAATGCGTAGATTGTGGCTGCTGCGG
Source organism: Tautogolabrus adspersus (assembly GCA_020745685.1). NCBI lineage: Eukaryota > Metazoa > Chordata > Actinopteri > Labriformes > Labridae > Tautogolabrus > Tautogolabrus adspersus. The sequence goes on from CM036550.1 coordinate 13,469,432, forward strand.
TGGTTGAATCTGCACAAACACTGACTTCCCACGAGTGGGCTGTCAGTGTGTGTGTCTTCTGTATTGTAAATGGGCATGTGTAATAGCGTTATAAGGTCACCATAATGCAGACTAAATGAGTGAGAAAAAGGATGGATCAAGTCCTATCATAGAATAAATTGTTATTCCAATTCTAGAAGACAAATTGTTTAACTTTATCTCTAATGTTGCAAACGAGAATATGGATCAATGAGAGCGAAAAAAAGAAGGAAAGACATTCAACTATGAGTAGACGATATAGGCAAAATCTGACCAATCACGTTTGACTATGTAAATCTTTAGTCGGGGTCACTACATAGACTCTTGTGTGAGTGTTCATTAAGTTTTCACAAATTTGTCAATGAAGATGTCAATCTGGCATTTTACCCCTTTTAAAGAACCAAATGAATTATTTAAAAGGAACATTTGAGAAAATAGGACTTAAACAAAAGTCAGTGTGATAATAATAACTATCTAGACGCCAGAAAACTCTTTTCAAAGTTCGCTCCATGTCTCCTCTGCTAAGATAGAGCAGGCTGTAATTTTAAACTACACTTTAGCCAGTGAGTAGGGGAAGCTCCAGATGGCTTCATTCTCAGAAGGCTCTTGTATCGTCCATCTTTATATACAGTCAATGGTATCTGCCAGTACTCAATCTAGGTTGAGAGATCATGTCAAGAAGAAAAAGTTATACCACATCATCTCTCTGCACATCAACTCAAAGATTATTCCTCATCCTCCCTGGAAACTATACCGGGGTTAATTTGACCCAGTGAGCGAGTTGGGCTTGGTCACACACAAATATTTTCTGCTGCAGTTAAAGAGAGGCTAATAAAACAAAGGCTCTCTCTATATTATCAGTCTCCCTGTTCGTGTAAAGCTTCGCCACTTGCTAGTCAAAGTTCATTTGTAACAAAAATGTGTACTCTGTGTTCAGAACATTAAGCTCCTCTTCCTGAGAACACAACTTGTATTAATAAACAACCTTCTCGTCTCGCATTTCTCAGAGGGGCACCAGGACAGATATTTGTTTTTCATTACTGTGTAGGAGTCGTCAAGACACGCTGGCAGGGAAATAATATTATTAATGGAGGCCAAATTGAATTAAAGCATGGATTTGACCGTGGGTTTTCCTCAATGTCATGGACTGACATACAGATTCCTCTATCTGCCTCCTACACACACATTCACACACACACACACACACACACACACACACACACAAACACAACGGACAAATGCACAAATACAAATAAATCCCTTTGCTGGGAATGAGGTCTCTCAATCTCCACAAACAATCAGATAATCCTTCAGGAATCCTTCACTTTCTCTTGGTCTCTCTATCACAAATGGAGAGAAGAGAGAGAGAGAGAGAGAGAGAGAGAGAGAGAGAGAGAGAGAGAGAGAGAGAGGCAAGCATACACCCACTCACAATCACACACAAACACACATTCAATTCACAGTTGCTGTGTTTATGCGTTGTTGCCTAAAATAGAGTTTACCCATCTAAAGCAGCTCAGGTGGCATTACTGAGTTTACCATATAAATGACCTGCCTGTCTGTTCAAAGATAACACTAACTCTGTAGAATAAGTGCTATAAAGTGTTTTGTGTGGATGTGAATGAGCCTCCATCCCATCGCAGCTTGTATGAACAATGTGTGTGTACGTGGGGGGTCTTTCTCTATCTCTATATGTGCTGCTGCTGCCGCATGGGATTAGACGACTTATCTGTTTCTGCCTTCACCAACGAGAAGGACGACCAATCCTCATGTCTATTGTCTGTTTTGGTCACCACCACCGATTCAAGTTGCCAGATCTCTCTCTTGGACAAAACTCATTTGCCAAACATAACCGCGCTGGCTGAAAATGAAGTCTACTGGCAACCAAAGCATTATCACTTGGCTGTGGCGTCCTGCCTGCTGTCTGTTACAGTGTTGCATTACAAAAAAAAAAAAGGACTTCAGTGAGCTTCTTCTGCACCTGTTTCAGCTTGTAGGGTGATGGAGAGCACAGCACAGGCTTGTAAGGACATAAAGCCATAAGGCAAAGGAGGTGATTTTTTAAAAATCTGCTTTAACACGATCTGTTTCTCCTCCTCGCCGCTCTACTCCCTCGCTGCGTCCCTCCTCACAGTCCACACCAACACAATGGCAGAATTAGTATTTTTAGAAACCTGAAGCCGCCTCTAGAGGATTCTCATCAAATGTTCGTGCACACAAATAAACAAACGCGCAATGACACATTATGAAACGCACAATTTCTTTATTTTCACGCACTGAAACACACAAGATCCCCAAGACAGCGTGCACACCCGCACCAGCTCTGGTACAGTATACTGTCACTGTGCAAGGGAGAGGCAGGGGGAGGTGTTAGGGCACAATATAGCTGAATGTGTGAATTAGACATCTCTTTGAACTCGCTGCAACAAGAGCCGCACAAAGACACGGCTTCAGCTTCTAAGCCACTTTTTGCCCTGAAGATACTTAGAGAACGAGAGAAATAGGCTACTGTTATAGAAAGCTGCTGACCTTAACATTCTATTTAGCTGGTTAAAGTTGCAAAAGCAACTGTGGCTATTTTATGAGGGAAACACACACACACAAAAACACTTTATCCAGAGTTCAGGATGACAAAGCAGAGGTTCACCAGAAGAGAAAACAACCGTCCTTTGAAATACTTTGGTTTAAGAAAAAACCTTGTATCTTCAAATTTGTAAAGGCATTTGTTTTTATTTTACCAAGAGATTAACATTAATCAATCTTGAAAATGAAGGGAATAAGACAACAACATGTTAAGAAATCCTTGATAATATGACTACAAATAAAACATGTAATTGTCCCCTGGTGAAGCTAACATTTCTTTTTAGTAATTGGTGTAGAAATCCATACAAAAAATTGCTCGAAATAATCCTCAGACGGAGCTATGTGTTGTTTTCTGAAAGTAAAAGTGTTTTTTTTCCCACTTTGCCACTTTGCGATGCAAAAAAAACTGTGAACAAAACAGTGACATATTATCACCTTACAAGAGTGAAAATGGCTACGGTATAAATCAAACAGCTGCCTTATGATGTAGAGTTAAAGGAAGAATTTGCAAAATTTTACGCATAAATACAGCAGAAATCAATCTGTGTAAATGTCTCCCTGACTCATGACTGTGTATGATGAGTGAGAAGCTTGAGTCCCGCCAGCTGTCCTGTTGTCCGAGCCATGTTTACATTATGTTTAGTGTGTAGAACATATATTTACTTTTCTTTGCTACCATCTCCTGAAAGAAATATCTTCCAAATGCTAAACTATGTTCACCAGCTAATCCTTTACTTTGTCTCCTATTGCAGGAGCTAGTGAGCACCGGATGGATTAGATGCTTTCTTTAGAAGTTCTGCAACGTTCTTGCTCAAATGTTACTTATAATCCACACTTATACCACAAATGTGAAAGATAAGCAACTCTGAACGAAATGTTACTAAAGAATAAACCAACAAACTTTTTTCTCCTGTTTTGAGCTGGGGAGGGAGTGTTCAAAGGCTGTTTTTATTTTACGTATTAGTCCAATGACAGTAACTCAAACAGTAAGGTTACATGCCATAGAAGCAAAAGAATGAGCTGAAGGACACATGAATGCTCTACTAGATTCATGACAAATGAGCTCATAAAAGCTCAAGGCCATATCTCATGGTCACTGTTGAACTGAAACTGTGGAGGTTTTCATTCAACACAAATTTAACCTAACACAATTCTCAGATCTGAATTGTTCATGACTATTTGGTGTCCAACAACGTTACATGTAAAAAAAACAAAACAATTAAAGCATGACCATGACAAAACTTTAAAATAAAAGGGGACATTGTGAAGAGCTCACAAGAGAACAGTTTGACAGGATGATCAATTATTTCTAATCCATACCTTCTTTCCCCAGCAGGAAATCCAGGAAGTGATAGGTGTAGGACACGCCCACTTTAGTCTCCACCTGAGGCCGTCTCAGGGTGGAGTAGATGTTGCCTGGGCTTCGCCTCTCTTCTGCCTTCCGCAGCTTAGGAAGCCTACACCCCATATCTCTGGAGGAGAGGAAAATAGATGAGATGAGAGGAGATAAAGTCGAGGAGAGAAAAGAAAAGATGATTAAAAAAAGATCAGGGATGAAAAGTGAAAAAAAAAAGAAGAAGAGGGTGCTAACAAAGAGCCGAGTGGGAGATGAGAAATTGATAGAGTTTCTAAATATACAGAGCACATTAGCACTTTCAATAGAGTGTGTGTCATACTCACACACAAGTCTCAATGCTATTGCTCATGTGCAACATTGAGCAGCAGGGAAGAGAATGTGTGTATCCAACTCTCTTTTTTTCTGTCACACACACACTGAAAAATACTGAAATATGAGAGTGTCGACCATTACCTGCTTGGTGGGCTGTGATACGGGCATCTCCTAATCAAATAGGGCTGATTGGGAGCGACATGTTTGATCAGAACGAATTAAAGCAGAAATGAGACTGATTTCCTGCCCTGTCAAGCAAAGCGACATGAGACTAGAGAGACAGGGAGGGGTGAGGAAATGATAGGAGAGGAGGAATTTTAACATGTTTCACTGCTAACCAATTCACATGTTGAACAAGGCTAGCCTTGAAGCAAAGAAATCTGTTATTTCAATACGTTTTTAGGCTGTGCAAGGACCCGTACTACTCTGAAGGGCAGGTGAGTGAAAACAATTTGTGGAGAAAAATATTTGCACATTTCTTTCGCTTCTGAATTCAAACAAGCAATTTACACCCACAAAAATTTGAATTGAATAAAAAGAAATGCATAAAAACTGCACTCTGGACTCATTGGGTAATTAGAAGTGGAGGAATGGTTTGAGGGTGTTAAAAGAGCAAGACAAAGGACAAGAGGAAAAAGAGGGTGTGGCCAAATATCGTCAAGTTAATCTGATGTGACAGCGTAACCCTGAAACCATCACCACAGTTACACTTAATATCCTCGTCCGCTACGGCTTGTTAGAGCCAAACGGTGAGGTGCGCATCTGCACATTTGTGTGTGTGTGTACGTCTGTGTGCATACTTCTTCCCTAAAGGCAGGTCTATATCAGTAACTCTGTATCTGTTTTAGGAGCGTGGAAAATGACACAGTATCTCCCATTGGGCCAAGTGCACGGACATTAACTCGACTAACGATCCTACCAGAGTGCATTAAGCCTGGTGTATGTTATCGTGAGTGTGTGTGTGTGTGTGTGTGTGTGTGTGTGTATGGGCACGTTCAGTGACTTATAGCTTTGATTGCATGGTACATGCTTTTAGAAAGGTTAAAAAGTTGTAAAAAGGCAGAATCTTCGACACATTGTCATACATCATCTATCCAGACAGTGTGATCTGTCATTTGAAGTTTTGTAAAAAAAATAAAAATAAACTTAAAAAAAAAAGCAGTCAAGAGTCATTATTCTTTCAATACATGTTTTTTTTTGATAATGAGGAGAAATGAGGAGAAAGAGGGGGAGGGAGAGAGTCATCAGTATTCCTCTTTTTCCTCCCACCACCCTCCTCTCTCCTCTTGACCTGTCTTTTCACCTCTTAAACTCTCCTTTAACACTTCCATGTGCCTTCATTACCTCGCTCTTCTGCTTTTGCTCGGTTTCTGCCCATCTTTGATTAGGACAACTCCCTTCTTTCTATTGGCACAATGGCCTTGATTGGGGTGACGGTAAAGTATTCATTTTTGTCACGCTCTCTTTTTGTGTCTCCTGGATTACAAGAGCCTTCCCCGTGTCATCATCAGTTTAACCTGTCTTTCATTTTCACTCCATTCTTCCACAGTTTTGCTGTTTTTAACCCTTTCCCAACCCACCCTTTCCTCTCCATCTGTATCTCTACCCTTCCCGACCATAGACTGTATATATGCATTGGATCTAGCCTTTTGGTTTCAAGAGTCATTCAGAACAGGCAAAAACCTGCATTCTCTCTAATGGCCAGCAGGGGAAGACTTTGCTGGTTCCAATTTGCTCCTGTTTACAGTCAAATATACAATAAAGCAGGATATCCTATGAATTGTTGCTATTTGTGATTGACAAGTAGCTTTCGAGGCATTCAGTCAACCAGGAATAGAATGTGTATCCATCCTGTCATCCATATGGTCACTCCAGGATCCAAAAATCCAAGAGTGAGAATGACTAAAATGGTACACTCAAGGCTTGAAATGAAACATGGGTGAACAAACAAGTTAGACACATCAAAGCAGCTCTCTCCTCTTTTCATTCAGTCCATGTTCTTTGCATTACCGTGTAATGTGACATTTAATCCTTCCACACACTTTGCCAACATTCCATTTTGGAAAGCCATCCAACCCTCTCCATCCTCCATCCTTTTCTCCAGCCATCCTGTCCTTCGGTCTGTGTTTTTTCGCAGCTGAAAGTGCCCCCCTGCTGTGCCTGTTAAGTCCCATAAAACTGTTACAATGTCTCCAGACAGACAGCCAAATAGGCAGCCAAGCAGGCCCTGGGTTATGACTAGAGCATGTAGATCCACTCCCAAAACATTTCCCCTGCGGGACTGGGTTTTAATGTGCTCCAACTGCAACAGGGGCACATGTTTCAACGGGTGGATGTTTAGTGACGTTAGGGAGGTAAGGGGGTCAAAGTGATGAAGCATAGGATGGAGGAGAAAGTCAAGGTGAAGGTATAATAATGGATTTTTCCCTATTGGAGGAATATAAGGATATCCATGGAGTCCTTTGCATCCTTCATGAGTCTTTTGTTGTTTCCCATCTGACTCACTCTTTGCCTTCCTATTTTAAAACTATTTCTACCCTATCCATATGTAAATGATCTCAATTTAAAAATGATCACTGTAATTCATTGTACTCAACTTTATGCATACTGCATTATGCAGTGCAAAAAAATCATAATAATTCGCTTACTATCTAGCTGGTGGCATTTCATTTTTATTGCTCTCTAATAAAACCAGATTGGTTCTAGTCCTGGTCCAGAGAAGCCTCCAGCTCTTCTCTTTGATCCAACATCATCATCGTTTTCTCCACACACTGAACGATTTGTTTAAAACAAAAGCCTCACTTCAACAGATGAACTATGTGTCTGTGAGATGTGGAGAAAGTTCTCATAATTGGAAGAGATGTAAAAAGAAGAACGATGGTTTGTGTAGTACGGCAGAAATTCTGGTGCCTTCAAGACTTGAGGCCTTTTTTTTGGGCTACATTCGAGGCCTTTTTCTCAACATGTTGACTTCAAACAGAATCTTTCACTTGCTCTCAAACAAACAAACAGGCAGAAAAAGGCCTTGACAGCAGAAAACGGAGAGAGACAGATGAAAGACGTGAGAAGGAGAGAATGGAGTGAAGAGGAAGACAGACGGGGAGAAGCGGTGAGCGGCTCATTAGAGAATCTCTTGTAACCGAGAGTTTTGAAATGACAGCAGATTTGTGCAAAAGCATAATCCGTCTGCGCTATGCCACTGCTCCGTTACCTCCTGTGCCACTTGGGGGGGGGCGGGGGTATGCTTTCCAAGAAGCAGGATTCATTCCCTTCAGAGCAAGAGCTACAGGCCGGTGCAGGTTTGGGAAAATTCTAAGTAAATATAGATAGAACCAGCTTGAAGGCTCTCCAACTGCGACAAAGTGAAAGTCTCAGGTAGCAACAGCTGTTACTATGAGAAACGAGTCAGCACTGTTGCAATATTGGCAAAAACTAAAAACTTAGTCCATTACATTCTGTGTTGACATACTGTATGTTAGATTTCATTTTCTCAGCTATATTCAAACATAAAGTAAGCTTTGTTAAGTCATATAATGTTTAAAGTTAATCTATGGTGGACGAAGGCAAAGTAACTAACACTAGTCACTGTATGATGGATAGACTTCACCATGAGGTGTACTGAATAAGGCCAGTTGATGCTGGATCTCTGAGCCCAATTTTTTGATAAGATCAATATAACAAGCTCCCTCATATTAGTTTGTGTGGTGAGGGGGGAATGCCCTGAGAGGAAGATTTCATAATTACTCTCTGGTGGACGAACTTTCTTATTGAGAAATGGTTGTAAAATGATCACAAACGGACCCTTAATGTTTCTGCAGTGAAATTTATCAGCTGCTAACAGATTTTTCTGCATTAAGCCGACAATAGGCCAATTTACTTGGACATTTCAACGGCACCAGTTTAATATCTTCTAGCTGCCAAACAATCACTGTTCTTCTGTGGTCCTAGTGTAAGTGCAAAAATGAACTTTGAAGCAGCCTAATAATAGCAAGCTCAGCAGATGGTGCTACAAGTACATTGTGGTTTACAGATACAGTATGGTCATAGTTCGAATTACGAGGAAGCTAAGGGGAGCTTGGCTTCCCTGAAGAGGACACAAGCTCCCTTGAAAGCTTCCCGTTAAACGTTTAGGGGGATTTTAAAAATGTCCACTGTTCCACAGACAAAAATGAAACTTCAGGAAAGTGAAGGGGCAGTGACAGAGGGACAGACGGAGAGAGAGGGAGCTACGAGCCGCAGACAGCTGTTTTCTTTCCTGCTGTGGTAAAAAAGCAAGTTACAGTATAGCTAAATAATGCTCAGCTTTTTTGTTCAAGTGAAGTGGTGAAAGATGTTACCCGTGTTCTGCTGCTTTGTGATTTTGTATTTGTTTTGCTCTGATTAGGCTATTAAACTATTAGGTAGTAATTATTTTCGCAGTTACCCTGTTATTGACGCACCTATATGCATGGGCCTGCATGTGACTTGAGATGTCATGGTGCACATCTGCACATAGGGTTCCCGCGAAAGCCACTGGGAAATTCGACCCCTGAGTGGTACCACTACCACAGCACTCTGTCATACCAATAATTCTCATAAATACACTCAGGGTGAAGATGTCAGAGTAGATAAGCCCTTTATTCAACACATGATGGTTTAGGATTAATAGCAGTCTCATCTAGTCTTTAATAGTTAGCCTACCAAAATGATTTCCTAATAACTGGAGTATTTTAAACGTCGTCTTTAATAAGAAGTAAAAATAACATATTTGACTATCTGGGGGTTATAGTGAGTTATTTCAGAATATTTTGAATTTTTTAAGCTTTATTTTTCACTTCAACTTCGATAGGAAACCCACGTTTTTGTTGTGTTTGATAAAAAGCACTTACTAGTAGTAGTAGCTTTTTTCTTCTTCCAGTAAACTGATTTATAACAAGTATAATCAAATAAAACGGTCCCTGCTTGCCTCCTGTCGACTTTGCTACAGATGTTTATGGGCTGACTTGGAAGCCATACATCCTACTCTTTGTTTGTGCTGACCTTGCAAGGGACATTTGTTAGTGTTTAACTGTAAACATATCCATTTTTATTGTTGCTTGTTGATGAAAAAAATAATAATCAGGGAGATATGTCACTAATGTTGTGCCATATTGTATTCCTATCACTGAATTTCTAAATTAGAGGTGACAGACTGAATCCTGGGGAGTGGGATTCCCCCCCACTGGGTTGGGGCAGCACTCAGAGTCTATCCAAGGATGATGGGATATGCTGATGATGGGGAAAGGGAAGGAAAACAAGGACAGACTGAGGGGAAAGAGGTGGGGGAGTAGGTGGAGGAGGAGGAGGAGGAGAGGGGGCAACAGAGACAGACAGAGCAGACTGGGAGCATGTCAAGTTGCCTTGAGGGAGGAGCGATTTCCCTTAAGCAACAAAGTAATCACCTCAAACCGTGTTTTAATGAGGCTGCATAGGGAGGATAAAAACAAATTATGACATTGATGTATTGGGCTGTCACACAGCTGCTTGCAGAGCCTAGTTTGCCCTAAAAAGAACAGTGTATGAACAAAGGAGAACTGTTTGGATGGGGGCATCAATTTACTGAACCCTGAAGTAGGCACTTAAAGAACTTAAATCAATCTCGGAGAATGATTGATGACTTCTAAATATCATCCTGTTGTTTGCATGGCCTATATGATAACCTGAGTGGCACTCAACACAATTGATGCTCCCAAATAGATTTCCAAGCTAAACTGTAAGTACCCCCTTACATATCCATGTGACTAATTGATGCCCCATGCATTAGTGGGTACAGCCTTGAAGCTTGAAATTACATATTTCTGTTTTGCCTTTTTTCCTCCCTGCTCTCTACATACTAGCCGAGCAGCACGTGGCTGGCTGCTGCTGCTACCGCCCGTTAACGCCGGGAGTTTAGTGAATGGGAAATGATACATGACAGGTCGCTTACGCACCAAATCTTATCGTTGTGACACGCGCGCGTGCACACACACACACACTCCCTCTTCCATCTGCGCGAGGCACATTTACTCCGTCACGCCTGGAGTTCACTTCAACCTCAAACTGAGGCTTATTTATTTCGTTGCGTCACGATAACAAACACACGACATCACACAAATCAAATGACTGTCTTGTTGTCTCGTAAAAGCTAAGCAGGTATTTTTTTTTCTTTCCACCAGAGAAGTTTTATTGTGAAAGGCTTTCTTGGACTTCTCCATGACCTTAATTTTAGTAGAGCACTTCCGCCTCTACATGTTGTTGACTGTGATTAAAGTTTATTCAATAGCCGAAATCTTTATTTACACTGTGAAAACACATTTTTAATTTGTTTTATAAAATAAAACGCTATAGGAAATATTAAAATTGGGTTTGATCACTAAAGCTACCAATAAAGCAACTGTATATTAAGCCTCTCCTAAGTAGGCGTTATATCTTCACAAAATGTGAAGAAACGGCAGAAAGTTAAACTCACCAATCAAGTCGTTCCCAGTTTAGTAGCTCCAACGCTGAAATCTTTCTCACCTTTTCCCTCTGCCGGCGTGTGTCCGTCCTCTTATTTAATGTCTTCACTGTCCCCGTCACAGCTCAGAAAAACTGTGATCCAATGGGAGGAAAACATAGATCCTCCATTAATAAAACTACAACTGACTGCTGCCTGCTGGAGCTCGTGATAAACACTCCGTCCAGCTCTGTCACCGGCGCGTGTGAGGAAGAGAAGGAAAGAAGAGGGAGCTTTGCACACATCCTCTCTCCTCCCTTGTTGCCTGGCACGCGTACGTTGGATACTCTGAGAAACTATTTTACATCTCCTTCTGTTTTTAAACTTAAAACTACTTTCACACTAGAGTTTTTTAATCATAGAAAAAAAGATAACAGGCATGAGTACACAGTTCAACATAGAGATACTTACTGTTTGCAGATATGTTTGCCTCACTAATGTGACAAGTTCTTGGTTAAGATGGTCACGCATGGCTATTGGAGGTGTTTGTGTTTTTCAACGTTCTACTTTGAAAAAATTCATATTTCATAAGAAGCTATCCAGACTTATCCATAATTCAGAAACGTCTGACTGGGTGGGGCTGACTGGTGGGTGGTCTCAGGCAGTAACAGGGCACCCCGGGGAGCCCTGTCACACCACCAGACTGTGACAAAAACAAAACGCTCCATGACCAAAAGATGATGGGCTTGTTGCCAGGGAAGACAGGGAATCCAACCCTGACCGAATAGCAGCAGCCACTGACAGGCTTATGGTGGCTAGGGAGCAGCAGAGGTGGGAACATCAGTCTGAAAGCATGCTCTGAAATCACCTGCTCTCCTGAAGTATCAAACAAAAATGAATATCAAGATTAAAATCAGAACTGCTAGTCAAAAATGGTGCAAAGAAAACTGCAAATCATCACAGGCTTAAATGGAAACACATTTTAACTTTTATTTTTTTCAAACAAATCCCTTGAAAAACATGAACACCAACAATGAACAGAACCAAACGGTGCGGTCCCCAGGCTCTCTGAGAGAAGCATCTATCAATACAATCCGATTTCTGCACCCTGGAGACCCAAAGATGAATGCCCAAACAGAACTACACACGAGTAGGTAATAGAAAGTCCAAACTGTGATATACACCAAATGTGCCCCTTTCAAATGACAATGTCCTTGAAGTGAATTACGTTAACAAAAGACAAATAGAGTGCAATTTCTGGAAATAATATATATAGATAAAATAATCTTTTTTCAGTAATTGAATATCAGTAAAACATTCAGTGCAAAATAACTATAGTATATAATACCCCTTTGAGAAAGAGTTTAAAATGAACCATGTACAGTGAACGTTTGAACCAAACTAAGAGCACTTTACTTAGAATCACGTCCTTCATTTTCAAAATATAAATTGATTGCATATTGGGGAAAGAAATTGATGCCGTGATTGTCATTTTGTGTGAATCCCACCAGGTGGTTTAGTCACACAGCACACAGATGATCAGTGTGCCACAACATGCTCTGAGTAATTCTACTTGAACAGTCTGGTTTTTGACCACGTCAAGGAAAACAGTGATACTGATGAGGCTGGCTCATGTAATGTCAAATGGACACCCAATTAAACAAAATAAGGCCGAAACGTAAATGTGAGTGCTTGAAATTAATGTAATGAACAAGTGCTCTGCTGCTCGAGCGGACAAGTTAATGAAATGTCTTTATCAGAGGGGCATCAAACCAGAATTCTTCTCCAATGCTAAAACCACCAGATTGCTGTCTAGACATTGTTACAATATAGTTATGAATGTTCCTTTCACAAACAGAGAGCCCTTGCAAAGGCTAAAATAGCCCAACTCAAAAAACACACATTTAAAATAATGTCCAAAATAAATTAAACATAAAAAATTAAATAGGCACAAAAGGTGAGCATAAAAGTCTTTTCCAGTTTGTTTGTTTTTGGGACAAAGAAAAAAGAAAAGAAAAGGATGTGAGCCCATATATTAACAGGTACGGTGAAGGTGCTCTGCTCTTCCTGTGTGTCTGTTTCTGTGATTCATGTGAGTTAAAAGCGGTCTGAACACATGACAGCAGTACCGACCAGTTGTGGTCAAAGTGACTGTAATCAAGCTAGTACAGTTTGAAGTGGAGAGCTTCGGCAGTCTGGTGTTAAAATGGGTCTCATAAAAAGTTGAGGGGAGGGGGAGGAGAGGAGAGGGATTTCTGAAAACGGTGAGGACTTTGGGTCGCTTCCTGCCGTCCGTCACATCAAGATGTCATCCTGTCTGCATCCACTCAGTGTAGCCCGTGCCTGAGGGAGCGGGGGACAGAAAACCACATCACAGGGAAAAATGATGGTTCCTTTCTTCAATTACAAACCCAATCAGGATAAGTCATTTTTCATTAACTGAAGTTAAGAAGGGACACAGAGGACAGAAAATTAATGGATTTATTCAGGGCATGACTACAAACAATCATAGCTGAAGGAGATGCAAAGTGACTGTGAAACAGCAAAACAGGGACAGGCAACAAGGTGTAACAGAGGGACAACATGCAGGTCCCTTCCAATTAGAAGCTCACACAGAAAGTATTTGTACTGATTTACATCCTCCTGCTTGAGAAAAAAGTTGGCTGACCCACAAACCCTGACTGCACATTGTAACTTAAGTATCATATATATGACAGGTCTTTACTTAAAGTAGTGCGTTACCTTGCATGGGCCTCGGTAAGTTTGGACTACAACACAGTCAGCATAGTCTGGACTCCACAGTCCACAAAGTTCTGCAAACAGAATACAACATTACAAACACACTATTATTAGAATAGTCTCATTAGAGCGGTTTAAAGACATGACACACTTTGACAAAAGAATGCAAGTGCTTCAAAATACCAATTATTCAAAACAGACTTTGTAAAGTTGAGGAAAATATAAAATAGCTGTTGATGCTTTGGTTCTTGTCAACACTGGACACCAGCACCATCTGGTGGCCTGTATGAACACTGCAATGTGTGGACAATTTGTAACCAGAGACACTAGGGGTGGGGCAGGGGGGCTGCACATTTTTTTTTACAAGTTAAAATGACTTTTATAAATTTAAAATGTGTGTTTTTTTAAGAGTCTCCAACTGATTTTTCATTTAACTTCTCAAAGGTCAACCAACCTATGATGTTTGAAACTGAATTACACTAATAACTTAATCTATTCCCACTACAGGCAGAGTCACCTGATTGACAGGCCGTGTCCTCTGGTCCGCTGTCCAGTGAGCTGGAGTGTACTGCGTGTGAGGGGGGGAAAGTGGTCAGCAGTCAAACAGAGGGCAACAGACCAACCCAGACTTGCCGCTACAGGAGATTGGTGGTGAGAGGGTAGGTGGAGTAGGGTGGTGGGCAAGGCCAGACTGAACCATGCATTTGCAACAGGATATTTGCAGTTTCTGGGAAACCCTGCATGGGATGCTGTTTACTGATTGGTGTTTAAGTGTGTGTGTGTGTGTGTGTGTGTGTGTGTGTTTGTACCTGGTAAGCATAGGCGTTCTGTGTGTAGTTCATTGGCATCTGTGGGATCATGACCCCTCCAAAGTTTGAGTACGAATACGGCTGCAAAAAGTAACAACTTTCAACCACAACACAACAGCTTATGTTTTTTTGACAGCTGGTATTGTCTGAATTATTCACCAACATGGATATGATTAGCAATATCATTAATTATGATTTTACCATCTCTTCTGGTGAATTGATTTTATTCCACCTTTCACTTCTATTGTTGGCTGTGAGTGAGCAAACTTCCCCTCGTAGAACATAGGTTCATTTTATTGTACACAGTGCTACTAAAAGAATAGAGCTTTGTGTGACAGCATTACAAATTCCCTCAACAGTTTTTACTTGGCATTATGTTTTATTTCTCTATTTCTATGGGATAACATAACTGATAGCTTGTGTATGTGCAATTATGTTTTACCTGATTGTAGGGGCTGCCTCCATTTAGGATGGGCGAAGGTTGTGCCATGCCCCCTCCCATGGGTGGACAGCAAGCGCAGTAGAAGTACTGCATGGGGTTCATCCAAGGAGCTGGTCCAACCAGACGGGACGGCATGGACCCTAGATATTAAAATTGTTACATGGTAACAAAGGCACAATTGTATCTAGTGGCAGGATCTTTTCCAAAACGGCTAATTTAACAACCCATGAAGTTCATTTTAAGTGTAACTGAATTCTTACGTGAGCTCCTTTCTTTCATGATAGCTGGGCCCAGTTTTAGTTTCCGGCCCTTGAAACTGATCTGTTGCTGTGGCAACAACAACAAATAAAAGAATATGTACAAAGGAAATATGAGTGTTAGTTTGAGATTTAAAATAATAGAACAGTTGAAAAGACATATGTACACTCACCTCAATGATTGACTGAATGTTGACATCTTCATTGAAGTACACAAACCCATACCTAGAAATACACACAAAAAAAGACTTGGATTACACAAACAGGGAGACCCAATAACAATTCAAAATAAGGAAAGGAATTGAACTCCAATGAATTTATGGAATACACAAATCTCTTTCAAGTTACTACAGGATTATTAAATTCCCCCCTTTAAACAGACACAATTTTAAATCAGTTTTCTGACAAATAAAGATAACTTACTGAAGGGGAAAAATGTAAGACACAAATCTATTATTGCATTGTTTCCTTATGCATGTCTCACTAAGGACAAAACATATTTGTAGGGCAGTTATTCACTAGTCCATGAGGGTTAGTTTTTAATTCCCATCGAGTCCCTAAACACGATAGATTATGTACTTTACTTCTGTAAAAAGATATTTTCTTAATATTTAAAACGAGGCAACCCAAAAGGGCACCATGTATTTTAAAATCAAGCGATCACTCCTGAGGGTCTCCCAACTCGTTAAACTCACCCCTTGCAGATTCCTCCACGGTATGTGATGATCTTGACTTCCTTGACAGTACCATATCTGGCGAAGAAGTCCTGCATTTCATTTTCATCCACCTGAAGGTTGACATTTTTTCAAATGAATATTTGAAAGTGAGTTGCTTTACTTGAAAACTGTTGAATAAAAGCATGTGATGCAATGTGGAAAATGTGTCTTTTAGTTAAACAATGATCTTGAGATAAACACTAGATCACAATATTAAGATACTTAAGAGCTACGATAGAGTACAATGTAAGTAGAGTTACAACCTGTATCCTTGACTGGCTGTTGACAGTACGGTTAAAAACAAAATGTTATCTATATTTTACATTTTCAGGGCAAACATTTCTCTAAACATAAACTTATATGTGAAATACAGACACACCTTGTTTGTATATTAAACATAATATAAAATGTCAATTGGTTCGTCCTTGATCATAAAACATTACAATTTATGAACACACTGTTTGAGCAGACGTGATAGTTCACTTTTCCAGGTGGCGAAACTATGAGCTGAATACATCTGAACCTACCTTCATGTCAATCCCACCAACAAACAGGGCGTTGGGGGTCAGTTTGCCCTCAGGTAAGATGTAGCCATTTGACAACTTCAGGGAAGGTGAAGTCTGGGTGCTGCTCCTGGGCTTGTGGATATCCTTGAAACAAAACAATGTTTTGAATGAATGACTTGCACCTTGTAAAACTACCAGAAAGCTTATCTTTTTTTTAGCTCTCTCTAGGGGCCACCTCGGTGAACAACACTTTGATTAATAATATCAGTCAAGTATTTTTTTATATTACCGTACACACCTTAGCCTAAACTACATGTCCATATTATTTATACATCTATATTGGCTATCACACACTTTGTCCACGTAACGCCTGCTGCAGGAGTAAAACATTCAGCTGTGATAGTTATCTATCAAACCTAGGTGGATTAGTGTCTTTACATGGTTTTTCCTATTCACAGATATGTTAACACATTCAAAAGTTACCTTCGGTCACACCCTAGCTTAAACTTGACACCAAATGTAACTTATTGAAAGTGATATGAAAACGACTTTCGAAAGCCGAGTTGGCACTGTTTAATGTTTAAATTTACTCGTTCAAACTTCAAGCGTACAACATGGAAACTTTGGTTTGCGCATTTTCCTTGCACGATGAAGCCGCGAAAAAGGTAGGAAAGTAGCATCGACAAAAATTCAGCAAAAACCGACTAACGTTAGCTTTGACTATTATAAAACACATCTTAACAGTGCTAAATCATGCTAGTAGGCCTATTACCTAGCTACATGACGGATGCTAGTGCGCCTTTTTTGGTTTCATTTCAAAGGAAGCTAGCTAATTATTAAGCTAGCTTACACTAACTTGTTAACATAATGTTAGCTAGCATATCGCTTAATAACACAATAAGATACAAAGAAACACCGTGATTATATGGCTAGACATGTAAAAGCTCATAGTTGTGCAAATGAAATTGTTACCTAAACTTACCATATCTAAAATAGTTAAAACTAATAAATTAACCAGCGACAATCAAAGACAAGCCGCAGCGGCGTTTCTTCTGCCCAACTACAGCCACCTCACATCAGCCTAACCACGCCCAGTCCACGCGACTGAGCTGATACCCAATCAAGTGCGAGCTATGTTAGGTAAACAAAGTTCAATTTTAATCAAAGTTGGCAACTGAATCATGTGCAGGAAGGAGGTTTGTAATGTACCTTAACTTAGAATAAAGTTAATGGTAAATCGTGATATAAAAACATACTGATAGAAAGCCAATGCAAATGTATAGAAGTTTAGACACCAAAGATGTTGGATTACAATTTCATAAAATAGTTCAAACCACCATATAATATACTCTTTTTGCACATGCATGCTTCCTCCCTTCATCGTAATAGGTCTATAAGGGGAAAGAACAGTTAAAGAAGTATATGTCACAGAAAAATGGGTTTGACAATTTTTCTGTGACACTGTATGGCAGCACATTTAAAATACTTTTATCAGAACTTAAAAATCAGATAAAAGTCATTTTAAATGTGATTTATAAATGCACGTAGACAAATATTGTAGCCAATTTCTTCTAATCATTTTAAGGGGGGCTAGATCCACGAAGAACAATGTGGGCATAGTTTTCGTATGTAACCAGCAGAGGGCGAGATTAACCTGCTGGCTGCTGATGTTTCCAGGTAAATAATCATCCAACCTGCTCCTTCGCCTTGTAGTCTCTATGAAATGTACAGGAATCATCTTCATTTTAATAGATAGTAAAAGTCGTTTGGTGTTGCCTATATTGCACACATGATACTCGGTACCATTGATTTTATAAAGTTTACTTGTCAGACCTGTACCGGGAAACAAGCGCACGTGGCACCGCCCACTACATAGTTTAGCTTTTCTGATAGCAACAAGGTGGTTGGTGTTACCATGGAGATGTTCCTGGATGAGCTCAACAGTGTTTCAGTTTACAGCAACATGATGGCTTTTCCTGTGGTCACCACTGACAGGGAGAACCACTCTCAGTAGCTTAATAGTCTGGTAGGTGGGATAGAAGACTTTAACTCAGCGGCTAACTTCTGCTACTGACGGACACTTTCACCAAACATTGAACTAATGCCACCAAAATGCTGCCGGCCTGAAGTTAACGAGCGACTGATTGAAGGTAACTGATATTAACGGTACAACAATGTTTGATCATTATTTCCCCCCCATAGTGATTTAAATGTAAATGTGTATCATTGTTCATTCATAAATTCAATTTATTGCATTTGTATCTTCCTTTCACCGGCAAGAAAGGTAAACAAGATGGAAAGGCTGAAGCAGGTAACTTTAAAGTTAGCTAAAAACAATAATAATTTGCAGTTTCTCTGATTCTCATTTAGTAACCTATGTTCTGTATATAAAGAGATCATTAGAGGTGCAATTAAAAGTAATCTGAAAAAGGGCGTTATGCAAACTATTTGTGTCTCAACTACAGATGGAGGACGACTCTATCTACAATATGAGTCAGAGCAAGGGATTTCCTGTTCCCCCACCTTTGCCTATGTCTTGTAATGACGAACCCTCAGAACTGTATGAAGTAAGAATATCAGTCACTGCATCATGTTCAGAGCTGAGAGACGCGAGGTATATTAACATTCAAGTGTTTTTCTCAGATTGTCTTGAGGCACAGTCATTATCCACCCATCCTCCAATCTAATTCATGGACCCAAGCAGTTCCCTTTAAAGAGCAACGTCACCACCGCACTCCCAGTGAGTCTATTGCAAACAACTTCAGCCCCAGGGTGCAGGACTTCAAGATTATTAAACTCCAGCACAGACGTAAAACTGTCCGCCAATCTATGGTGAAATCAGCAAAACCTTGTATCCTTCAAATTTGCTATCAAAACAAACACATATCAAGGGTAATCTATTTGAAGCTATCTGTTATAGCAGGTTCATTGGTTTGATATTGGATGAAAAAATTTGATTGCAAACACTTTAATTGACTCTAGAAATTTCATATCAGAATTTTGATCTTAATGAGGCGTAAAGCATATATCCCACCAGAAAGGAGTCAAGCAATTACACCGAGGAAAAGGTAGTTATTTCATTAAAGCTACACATTTCAGTAACAGTTTATCTCTTATTTTTGTGTGGTTTTACTGAAGGAGCTTGATCTGATATGTTAATGCTTTCACAGGAATACATCTTATCAGGCTTCAATCTCACCTCGGTCAAAGCCCAGATCAAGATACTTTCGCCTTCCCAGCAGCCGACCTCTGAGTCCTAAAGAGCAGCTGGATGTCATGGTCAGACAAGAGGAGAAGATAAAGACCAAGGAGGGGGAACCTAATGACAGAGACCTGGAAGCAAGTATTCATGAATGTGTCAGTCTTTTCATTGTCATTTTCCGATAGTTGATCTAAACTTTACTCCCACAGAGGTATATGCACTACATCACCACTGGTGTCCCCAGCTCTGTGCTGGCACCGCAGCCCTGCCAGCAGATGATAAACATCATTCACCTGCTGCCTTCCAACACTGAGGATAGTAGTAAAGCCCTCCAGATCATGAGGGCAAACTTGGAGGACGAGGTCAAAAGAAATTATGACTTCAGCCTCAAGAAGAGCATAGGTATACACTTATGTGACAGGGACTCTTTAAACGCATCATGGCTTCATTTGGAAATCTTTACTAATATGTCTTCAATATTGTTCCATGGCAGTGGACTACATTCTGATAGACCCATCCGAGCGTCAGCGGCTGTCCATTTCCAGTGTCCCCAAACCCTTTCCCAGGAGGTTGATCCGTGCCCCAGTTCCTTGGGCAACTGGTTACAGGGAGGCCCACATGTGGCTGGGCCAACATCTATTTACTGTCAGTCACATTATGCTTCTTCTTCAGGATGTCTGGCTAAGCAGGTAATACAGACTGTGCATGCTGTGAGGGTGCTATAAATTCTTCATAACTATTCATTCCTTTGCTACTACACAGTCGGAACATTTTCACACTCTTATTTTACTCCTGTGATACAACTTTTTTTTTAATACAGGGATTACAAAATTACATGTTGTTCCTCATTAATTATATTTGTTTGTTTATTAACTTCTTTTAAAGTTTTTTTTGGGGCCTTTTTGCCTTTTTTGGATCGGACAGTTGAAGAGAGACAGTAAATGTTGGGAGGATAGAGTGGATGATGACATGCAGCAAAGGGCTGAGGTCGGTTTCAAACCCACGGCCGCTGACACTAGGACTGCAGCCTCTGTACATGGGGCGCGCTGCATAACCAATAGGGTATTGGTGCCCCTATATTTGTTTAATTTTGAAGCCCCGATTACACTGTTATACATTTGGAATAGGTATGTTTTTTTTTCTTTTTCTCCTTTTTGCAAAGAGTTGTCCTCCTGACCCCTCATTTTTCTCTTCAGGGTCATTCTATGAATTTGAGTTATGAGTTATTAAGGAGCCGTCTTTTTACAGTATACGCTTTAAGTTCCTTTTTCAAACTCATAGTATTCAGGTTTATTCGTGTACATGGGTAAAAGAGTGTATTTTTGTAACTGTTATTTTTTTATATTAAAATTGTGCTTTTATGTCATAACAAGTGGAGAGAAGTTCAAATATATTAATATAAATCGTTTGTTTTTAGCTTCTCTTCCTTGAGATTTGTCCGACTAGAGGACCTTTTCTCCACCAGCCTCCCCTTCCTGCCATCTGAGTTTGAAGAGTTTGTCCAGAAACAGTGCCAAACCACAAGAGATGAACTGGTCCAAAAGTGAGTACTGCCAGCTTACCAGACTCTCAAACTAGCCAGACTGTCAGTGACAACACAATGTGGCGTGTGTTTCGTCTTTGGCTTTAATGTGCACACAGTATGTACATAACCATGAGGGCTAATCCTGTTGTGTGTGCCGTGCTGTCTCATGTTTCCAACTTATCCACTTTGTCAGACCCATGTCAGACTGCTTTTTAGGGGATTGTTTTACATGCTGCCTCACTTTTGGAGTCCATTGCATCCTTTGTCTCCCACCTGTTGTGTAGCTTGTTAGACCGTGTAGCAGCCCTGCAGGAATTAGGGCAGCATGACTGAAATATGACTCTTTGTAATTTGTTGAAACTAGTTACTGTTGTTTTTTTCATGTGTGTCATTTGTAGCAGCTGGGATTCTCTGGTACTGCAGTGACTCAGTTTCCAATGCCAGCCATACTTAAAAGCATGATGCGCCTCTGTGGAGTTGTGTCAATGTGTTACATAAATGCAGTAACTAGTCAAATCTAGGGGTCGGAATCGCAGAGTAAACCAGGATACGATACACAACATAAAATAAAATACGTGTTCCATGAAAACGATAAAATCTCAATACAGCGATTGTGCGATAATTGATATATTGCAAGATAACCATCATGAAAAATCCCAATAAAAGGGATTTACGTATTAATTGAAGTATTAAAGTATATATAAAAAAACGTGATTTAAGATCAAATCAGATCCATTCATCTCTTGCTTAGATATTTAACAGAGCAACAAAAGCTAGAACTGAACGTATAACAATGGTCTCCCCTCAGGTGGCTGCCTCTCTGTGCATCTCTCTTTGACAGTGAGAGTGAGCAGGAGCCTCCCGTCGACGTTCAGGAGTTCTTCAGCTGTGTGGCTGTTCTCATGTCGCTGCAGCTCCGAAGTGTGGTCATAGAATCACTGAATGACCTGTTGGATTTCTTCACTTTACATGAGGTACAGATAACGTTTGTCCTTTTTTGTTGTTGTTAAGCTTTGAAAGAATTTGACAAGAGAACACCTGGAACCGCTCTCATTTCTCAGATGTCTGTTATTATTTCCGATAATTGGCCAACCTGTGTTCTGTATTTTTCAGGGTGGCAACGATTTTGGCGATGTGTTTGATGAGATGAAGTTCGTCCAGGCCCAGGTGCTGCTGGTAAAGCTACGAGTTAACGAGGATCACATTGAATTTAGTCCGAGCTTTCAGGAATGCTGGGAGCTCATCCACCGAGCCTTCATGGAAATCATCAAGAGTGCTGAAGAGCTCCAAAGGGTACAGTATTCCTCAAGTCTCATTACCATCTATTTGAAATAACAAAAACACAGTTATTTTTCAGTTTTTATGAATCAAATGTTTATAATCAGCGACTCTTGTGCTTTTGCCAGGTGGAATGTCAACTCTTTCCAGCTTGCACTAGCTTGTTCCTACGCACCGTCAGTCCTGACGAGCCACTGGTTACGGACATCATCAACAAAGCCAAAGAGGTGTTCCAAAAAAACACTTTGGGACCTGAAAAGTAATGACACATGAACTGAACTTGTGTCATTTAGTTATTCTAATGTAGCAGCAATTATATAGGAAATGCTAATGCTAATGCTACATGTAATCCTTCAGGTATTTGAATGTATATCAAAAATACAACGATCTACTGGACCATACAGCAAAACAGGAGATATCAGCCTTTCTCAAAGAAAAGCAGTCATTAGAAGGATTAACAGAGGTAAATAAAAATGTTCCTTTAAATTCCGGTACTGGAAAGGTTCTGTTTTGACTGGCTCTAATTCTCTTCTTCTCTTAACTGTCAGAAAATCGAGAGCATTCATCTGTTAAGGAAGGAGATTGCCTCGCTGCGAGTCACGGTGCCCCTGTCTATGTTTTGTCTGTATGCTGGCGACCTTAATCATGACCTGTGTGAGCGTGCTAAGAAACTCAAAGACAAGATCGTCATGTTTGAAGTGGAGGAGAACCGAGAGCTGAACAAGGGGTAAGGGGGAAAACTCTCCCCCCTCCTTAATTAAACATTTGTTCCTTGTTCTTCAATTAATTTAAACTGCCAATCAGTCATACGGTGACTTAAATTGAAGGAGAGAAAGAATGTCAACCACATGGTATCCTTTTTTTTTTTAAGGATTTGTCAAAAGTATGATGAGATAACAGAGACAGTCCGAACCCCGCCAAAAACCACAGAGGAGTTGGTTTCTCTCAATCAGTACATTAAAAAGTCCAGGGAAGTGACCGTTCACAGGCTAATAGACGAGATTGATGAGGCAACATACCGGGTTAGCTTCCTCCTAGACTATGCAGCTCTTCACTGTAAGTTCAACCGCTCATGTTTACTGAATTTTCACGTTATGTACACAAAGACTATGGCGGAGTAAATTAGATATTCCTTTATCTATTTCAAATCTAATTATTTTCCATGTGTTGCAATATTGAACTGAGAATTGTTTCCTTTTATTCCTCTAGCTGATGACTTGAGGCTTAACTCCCGCGTTTTCCAGTGGCCCAATCAGATCCTGATTGAGCTTGAAGACAGCAAGACTTCTCTGGCAACGACGAGAGAAGAGGCTGAGGACTACCTCCAAACAAGGTGACTGAATAAATGCTGTTACACACCTGGTCTCATAGAGAGAGTAACCAGCACAGCTAAATGTCCTTATTTTGATAGTCACAGATAGTGTCTAATGTCTTTAAAGCAAACAAGTGAACTGCTGACTGCTTTATCTCAATGTGACTATCCCAGGGTGTTTAACTTTGACCAGAGGCTACAGGAAGTGGACAAGGAGATACAGGCCTTTAGGAAAAAGGAAATGATGAACATGGAAGAGATGAAGAACAATGTAGGAAATCTCGCTCACATTACTGCCAACCTGGAGTCTGCTCTTACTGAACTAGAGGTAAGAGACACTGCAATATCCTAGTACACGATTTAAAAGTACATTTTAACCCAAGTCCTTTTTTTTCTGATTTAAAGATTTGCTAACACAAACTTTATCCTCTGTTTTTTTTCCCCTCAGGATATTAACAAAGAGCAGACTTTGCTGGAGAAGGAACAGAGCCAGTTCCCAATGCTCCAGACTCTGATAGCTGACAAACAGCCATATGAACAGCTGTGGACCATAGCACTAAACTTCCAAATCATGTCAGCAGAGTGGATGAACGGTGGGTGACTCAAAAGGCCATCTTCCAAAAGCTAACCTGTGACTGCATTTTAGTTCTAATTGGCACAATTAACATTTAAAGGCACACAGCAAGAGCAAGCTGAATGCATTTAGTTTTCACTTTGCTGCGCTTCTTTTAATGTTTAATACCCAGGACCTTTCCGACTCCTGGATGCTGAGAAAATCTCAGATGAGCTGGACACCATGTGGAGGACAATGCATAAACTGACTAAGTCTTTCTCTAATCTCCCCGGGCCTTGTCGTGTGGCCAAAAGCTTCAAAAGCAAGATAGACCTGTTCAAGCAGCACCTTCCCATCCTGACGACCATCTGCAACCCCGGCATCAGAGACCGCCACTGGGAGAAGGTTTTTATTCATTGGCTAAGTTGACACGGGTAGTAACCCAGTGTCAGATTCACTTTGTAGGGTCCGAGTGTCCTTCGTCTCCTGTGATCCATGAAGCCAATGTGAATTATTTATGACACTTTTGTCTGTCTGCAGATCGGCAGTATTGTGGGCTTTGAAGTCAAACCAGATGTGGACAGTTCACTGATGAGCATGTTGGAGCTGGGGCTTTCTAAGTTCTCTGCTAAGTAAGACGCTGACGAGACATTGCAACATAGAAATAAATATGCAATGTGCGATTACATTGTTTAATATTGCAATAACAACATGATGTGTGATAAACAAATACTAGTGCTTATTAGCTTTAGCTCACAATTTTAAATCTCTTATGTTTACACACGATACTTGTGTTTGCAACATTTCCCTCTGGAATCAGAAATAAATCCAAGAATCTTTTTTTTTTTTTCACCACTAAATTTGCACCAATTAATCCGAGGGTAGCTGATGGCTTGCTTGAGCTTAAGCCGACTGCATCAAAAGTGTGTGGATTCTGTGAATTCTTAAAGTGAAGGCATACTGAGTGAGAAGGATTGCTTGTTGACATAAAATCATTTCCCTTATTGATTGAGATACATTTTTTTTTTTAGATACGTTTCTTGAACATGTTCATATTGCAACTGCCTTGACATGAAAGAAAATCTCACCCTGATACTTTATTCATCACACATGTCATG
The DNA here is from genome assembly GCA_020745685.1 of Tautogolabrus adspersus. Classification (NCBI taxonomy): domain Eukaryota; kingdom Metazoa; phylum Chordata; class Actinopteri; order Labriformes; family Labridae; genus Tautogolabrus; species Tautogolabrus adspersus. The sequence goes on from CM036550.1 coordinate 13,494,592, forward strand.
ATCAGAGGGTGGTTCTTTTTTCTTTTTCTTTTTTTACCTCTGCCTCAGGTTGGAGGAGATTGGAGCATCAGCCAGTAAAGAGTACTCTCTGGAAAAATCAATGGAGAAGATGAAAACTGAATGGGTGGAACTTCGTTTTTCCTTCACTCCGTACAGAGATACAGTATGACGAACGTTTAAAAAAAAACACACACTCAATGATTAACACACCAAAGGCTTAAAATCCTTAATCATTGTGAATGTACCCTCTGACAAATACTTGCATCTTTAATGTTTAAATTACAACAACCTTTAATATTTTATTATAGGGAACAAGTATTGTGTCAGCAGTGGATGACATCCAGGTGCTTCTTGATGACCATGTCATTAAGACGCAGACCATGAGAGGTTCACCTTTCGTCAAGCCAATAGAAACAGAATGTAAGGTAAGGTACATGTAGTGCTACTCTATCATGAACCGTGGCACTAAATCACATGTTCAAACTTTTACATTAGACTCACTGCAGATTAATAACAAATATTCCCCCCCACTGCCTAAGACAGATACAGGATCTCTCTTTAAAATCTAACACGTGACGTATTTTTAAAACAACACTAACTATAAATGGAGTTTGCCCAAATCTGCTGACTAAAGCTACAAAAGTCACGTATGTGTTTGTATTTGCAACAAGAGATGGCCTGAGCACATCTTCATGGCACAAAAAGTAACAAAGCTGCCGCTCTACTAAAACAATGTCAGCCTAACCGCTCTATAGAGCAGGGAATGTGGTGTTTTTATGGCCATTAAACAACCATAAATAATTCAGGATGATAGAACCTCTGTAAGGTCATCTTCTGAATCTGCATATATCTCTATGCATTTCAATAATTTAGCTCTATGATCCTCTTAACTCTGCTTTTCTCACTGTTATACTATTACCATAGCAATGGGAGGACAAGCTGCTGAGTATGCAGGACATCATAGACTCTATGTTGACATGTCAGTCTACTTGGCTCTACCTTGAACCAATCTTCAGCTCTGAGGACATCATTGCACAGATGCCTGAGGAGGGACGCAAGTTTGGCATCGTGGACGGCTACTGGAAAAACATCATGGCCGAAGCGGTAAAAATCCTCTGAACACACAACTGACTGTTTTTGGCTTGTGAAAAAAAGTGATTTTAATGCTTCGCTTTGGTTTTCTGTGTGATTATGGTCCAGGTTAAGGACACACATGTGCTGGCGGCCACAGACCAGCCCAACATGCTGGAACGGTTACAGGAGTCCAACGTGTTTCTAGATGACATCCAAAAAGGCCTCAATACCTACCTGGAAAAGAAGAGGCTCTATTTCCCAAGGTTGGACAACTGCTACTAGCCCTTCATACAAATGAAATCTTTTTTAAGAATATCATTGATGTGTTTTTTCCCCCCCCTCTTCTTCATCACATCCCCAGGTTCTTCTTCCTCTCCAACGATGAGCTGCTGGAGATCCTGTCTCAGACTAAAGACCCTCTGTGTGTGCAGCCCCACCTGAAGAAGTGCTTTGAGGGCATCGCCAAACTGGAGTTCACCAAGGACATGGCGATCACTGGCATGATCAGCTCTGAGAAAGAGACTATTCCCTTCACAGAAAAGATTTACCCCGCCCATGCAAAGGTGTAGAACAGATAGTGTCTTTACACATTGTTCAAGTATTATATAGAGGTATGTCTCTGTCAGACATGCAGTAGTGTGTTGGACATGACTGGACGGTTTCCTTCTCATTTTAGGGTATGGTAGAGAAGTGGCTTCTGCAGGTGGAGAAACTCATGCTACGGAGTGTTCTGCATGTTATCCATCAAGGAGTGATTCAGTACACAGAGGTATTTGGAAATGTTGAACTGGTCATGAACCTAGCTATTCATAGCTTTGCTTTGGTGCTTGTATTTTATGGGTCATTTGATGTTTTTCTTCTTCATTAAACAAGCCATCAGGTTTCTGGAGAAGTATTAAAATGCGGAGCGATCAAGAGTTAGAGATTCCTGCACATTATTACTCTTTATACTTGTATCATGTTTCCTGGGTGGTGCTGTATATACTTTATTTTTTTGGTTTTAGCTGCCCAGGAAGAAGTGGGTGTTGCAGTGGCCTGGCCAAGTTGTCATTTGTGCCTCCTCCATCTTTTGGACAACTGAAGTATCTGAAGCCATCCAGACTAATTCTCTGCCTGTCAGTACCCGTACATACAGTACACAGCTAACTTTCACATTCAAAAAACAACTTCATCACCACTACATTCCAGTCTTAACTATGTACTGTTTTCTATTCCATCAAAGTCCTATGTGGAGCAGTGCAACGCCCAGATCGCTGACATCGTGGAGCTGGTGCGTGGGAAGCTGCCAGGAGGGGCAAGGATGACCCTTGGTGCCCTCACTGTTATAGATGTTCATGGTAATTTAACTGTTGTTGTAAATGTACGAGGTCCGTTCTCTTAACTAAATCTAGCTTGCAGAATATGCTCATGCTGTTTGTTTCTCTCTCAGCTCGAGATGTTGTAGCCAAACTGGCAGAAGATCGCATCTCCTCACTGAATGACTTTGCGTGGATTTCTCAGCTGCGTTACTTCTGGGAGGACGACGAAGTGATGCTGCGTATGATCACCACCTGCTTGAAATATGGCTATGAGTACCTGGGCAATTCTCCTCGTCTTGTTATCACACCACTTACAGACCGCTGCTACAGGTATCCCATCATTTATTAGGTAGCTTGTGATTGGCTTTGGATGGAGAAATGCAAGATATAAAAAAGAAGAAAAAAAACAATATAGTGCTCTTTTGTTTTATTCATCTATGACATGACTTTGTACTACACCAGAACTCTGATGGGGGCTTTGAAGTTGAATTTGGGTGGTGCTCCTGAGGGTCCTGCAGGAACTGGCAAGACTGAGACCACAAAAGATCTGGCTAAAGCCCTGGCTAAACAGGTTCATTAAAATGGTTTACATTCAACCACTGATCTGCAGTTCTTCCTTCACTTCTCCCCCTGTTACTGACATTAGAGCTATTCTTTTTTTCTCCTAGTGTGTGGTGTTCAACTGCTCCGATGGTCTGGACTACAAAGCCATGAGTAAGTTCTTCAAAGGACTGGCTCAGTCTGGAGCTTGGGCCTGCTTTGATGAGTTTAATCGTATTGAGGTGAGCACGTCTGTTGTTTTATTGATCAAATCTGTGTCGATCCGTCACATGATATCAAATAGCTTATCTGCTTTAACTGAATAGTAGAGAGAGAGAATCATGAGAAATAGTCTGTCAACAAAGATTTAGTATAGTATAAGTTGGTGTTACTGTTCTGAAAAAAAAAGGAGGAATCAGTTTAGAAGTCAGCGTAGATTTGGAATCACATCTTTGACTCAGAAACAAAGCCACATTTAGATCAGTAGCAGCTCAGCGAGACGTAGAGAAGCTAACTGGTTTTCATGCTGAGTAGAATGGATTATTTTAACACTCTTCACACTGTCCAAGCAAACAGAGTGACTGACAGGTTGTACCTCATACAAAACACTCTATCACTTCATATCCTCTCTTTTGATCTCTCATACTCTACTGCACAAGACGAAATATTAACATACCGGGACCAGTGTTGTGTTTAGAGTACAATGTTTAGCAGATAATGGATCAATCAATCAATCAATATTTATTTGTATAGCTCCAAATTATGAAAATGTTATCTCAAGACACTTCACTAAAAGAGCAGGTAAAATACCTTACTCTTTGTTATATTATGGGCTAGAAAGTACTCTTCCTAATTATGATACAGAATAGGAACTTTAAGACTAACGGATGTCTCTTGTGGAGTACATTCAAAACATTATCTTGCACCATTTTCGTTTCTCACTTGTTTTTCGAAATTTGAGGACTGGAGCCTCGGCACATGCAACATGCGCTCATACCAACTGAGCCAAACCAGAACCCCGACTCAGTTTAGTTTGTTGTGTGTGTCACAGGTGGAGGTGCTCTCTGTGGTGGCTCAGCAGGTCCTCTGCATACAGCAGGCCGTTGCCAAAGATCTGAAGACCTTCATGTTTGAGGGGACGGAGCTATCACTTAACCCAACCTGCTCTGTGTTCATCACCATGAACCCGGGTTACGCCGGTAGGGCCGAGCTTCCTGATAACCTGAAGGTACATCAAGAACAATCTGTGCTTTAGTCCCTTGAAGTTCACTTAACAGAGCAGAGAGTCATGATGAAGAAGATGTAGGAGAAGTGTACTGATGCTCGGTGTACTGTTGTAAATCTTTTTTCTGCAGGCTCTTTTCCGTACGGTGGCCATGATGGTGCCAGACTATGGTCTCATTGGAGAAATCTCATTATACTCCATGGGCTTCATTGAATCTCGCAGGTATGTAAAACGGCAAAGTCATTTTTGTTTCCCTGGGTTTAAAAGAGTTCCCTTTAGGTTCATTCATATATCTCCAATTTTCATCATAGCCTGGCTCAGAAAATTGTGGCCACCTACCGCTTGTGCTCTGAGCAGCTCTCCTCCCAGCACCACTATGACTATGGCATGCGAGCTGTGAAGTCTGTGCTGACTGCAGCAGGAAATCTGAAGCTGAAGTACCCTGAGGAGAACGAGAGCGTGCTGCTGCTAAGGGCACTAATGGATGTCAACATGGCTAAGTTTTTAGCACAGGATGTACCGCTGTTTCAGGTTAAAAAACAGATAACACAAACCAAGGCGGTTCATGTTTTTTAAGTAATCATCAACTGGTCAATTGACCAATTATTCTATTTCCCACTGACTACCTACAGGGTATCATCTCCGATTTATTCCCTGGCATCGTCCTTCCAAAACCAGACTACGATCTCTTCCTCAAGGCTCTTAATGACAATATTGCCAAACTCAATCTCCAGCCCGTCCCATGGTTCATAGGCAAAATTATCCAGGTACCAACGTGGAGTATTGCTTTGTAATACATCTGGCTCAGTAAAAATTTGTTGTCTAATTGTTAGACTTAAGCCTCATAAGTAAGGATTCGTTTTCTGGTTCTGTATAGGTGTATGAGATGATGTTGGTTCGCCATGGTTTCATGATAGTAGGAGACCCTCTGGGAGGAAAGACTTCTGCATATAAAGTTCTTGCTGCTGCCCTTGGAGACCTTTTTAAAGGTAGTTTTTTTTTTTCAAGTTTGAAACATATTTTGTCATTTTTTTATTGGACCATGGCAAGCCATTAGGGAATACATTTAGTTTTAGATGAAACATTTGGCAATTCTTATTCTTTTTCCCCAACTTTTTAGCCAAGTTAATGGAGGAGTTTGCAGTGAATTACCGTATCATCAACCCCAAGGCCATCACCATGGGCCAGCTGTACGGCTGCTTCGATCCAGTCAGCCACGAATGGTCCGACGGTGTGCTGGCCACCTCCTTCAGGGATCAGGCTAGTTCCACATCAGAGAATCGACAGTGGATCATCTTTGATGGGCCCATTGATGCTGTCTGGATTGAGAACATGAATACTGTTTTGGACGACAACAAGAAGGTAAATTACGTTTCCAGACTCAGATTTAGACAACTTTATTTATTCCTGAAGGGTGATTAGGTTTCACAGCCAATCGAAAAGTACTAAGAGAAATCAAAACAAAAAACAGTCACAGCAGCCTTCAGACAATTACATTCAATAACAACAGATCAGCAGACGCACAGGTCGTCTAGCGAGAAGCCAGATCCAAAAAACATGATCAAATACAAAACCAGAAATGTATGAATGAATAAATGTAACCTTACAGATGACTTCAGTGGTCATGAGCCGACTATAAATGAATTACAGCTGACAGCATTTAACAGCCTGACAGCTGAAAGAATAACTATCAGGCTGTTAAATGACATGTTTGTCCTCATGGGAGGGGCAAGATAGCCCCGTCCTGAGGACATAAAAGAAAAGTCAGGTGAGAGAATGTGGTCAGCTTTTTATCCCTTTGGCTACCTGGACCAAAAAGTCCCTTCCGCAGGAACCAGGTCATATAGAATTTCTTCCCATTGGCAAATTGTCAAATTGTTTGTCCTGCTTTCTATTTATTGAAAAACTTTAATTCACAAACAAGTAATCTCAAGCTATGTTGGCCTGGCTGTATTCAATTTGTTGTGGACATTTATAGTTTTTGGAAAGGCCTTACCTTCCAGTACATTCCGGCCTGTCTTGTCCACTCTATCCTCTGCTAGCTTTGTCTGATGAGTGGTGAGATCATCCAGATGAGTTCAAAAATGAGCCTGATCTTCGAAACTGCTGACCTGGAGCAAGCCTCTCCGGCTACCGTCAGCAGGTAAGCAACACAGAAGGAAAGTGCACCAACATCTGTAAACGTTTAGAAGTGAATTAAATGTTACTAATTGTAATTTTTTCTCTCTAATTGTCTGAAGATGTGGTATGATCTACATGGAACCTCTACAGCTAGGTTGGTCCCCCTTCAGAGATTCCTACATGAACACTCTGCCTGAAAGCCTGAACGTTGAGCACAGAGAACTGGTGAGGTGGTCAACATGCAGGCTTTAAAGGGCTTGTTGAGTTCCCTTTTTTCTTCTTCTATTTTGTCATTTAACATATCTTCAATCTGCTTCTATTTGTTTTGTCTTGCAGATAGTTGATCTGTTTGATTGGCTAGTTCAGCCCTGTCTTGACTTCATAGACAGGGAGTGTCGCTTTGTGATTCAAACATCTCCAATTCACTTGACCTACAGTCTAATAAAGTTGTACACCTGCCTGATGGGTATGAAAGAATCAGATTTAATCAATAAAAATGTGTCTTTTTTTCCTGAATTTAGTTTTAACATATCTGTCTATACGCAGATGAAATTTCTGAGTCGGGAGCCAATGGTACACCCATGTCCAACCAGCAGATAACCATGTGGCTGCAGGGTCTGTTCCTATTTGCAGTTGTTTGGACTCTGGGTGGGACCATCACTGGGGAGAGTCGTAAGAGGTTTGATGTCTTCTATCGCAATCTGACCATGGGCACGGACGATGAGCACCCTCGGCCTAAGAGTATCAAACTCAAAAAGAACAACCTCTTCCCCGAAAGAGGTAGAAAAAAAATCAACAATCATTGTGTTTTAATTAACTGTGAAATCCTTCCTTTTTGACATTAGCAATTTCCTTATCATTTTCAGGTACAGTCTATGACTTCTACTTTCACAAGGATGGACAAGGACAGTGGAATGCATGGACCGACTCAATCACAAATGAAGAAAACGTCATTCCAGCTGGAGCTAACGTGAGTGTCTTTCCTATCACAGAAGTTGCCACTTGTCACAACCTCTGCATGTTCACTGAACCTCGGCTTATCCTCGCAGATATCAGACCTCATCATCCCAACCATGGAGACAGCGCGTCAGCTTTTTTTCCTGCGTACCTACCTGGCCCATGAAATACCCATGTTGTTTGTCGGCCCCACTGGCACGGGCAAGTCTGTTATTAACAAAAGCTTCTTGGTAAAACTTCCCAAAGAGCTGTACACGCCAAACTGTATCAACTTCTCAGCTCGCACCTCAGCAAATCAGACCCAAGACATCATCATGGCCAAGCTGGACCGAAGGAGGAAGGGTGTGTTTGGACCTCCTGTGGGAAAGAAGTGTGTCGTCTATGTTGGTAAAGTATTATCGCATACTGTTGGGTAAAAAGCGAATCACTAATTCAAGGTGACATACACTGATAGTCTTTCATTGAACACTATTGTTACCCCCTCTACATAGACGATCTGAACATGCCTGCTAAGGAAATCTATGGCGCCCAGCCACCAATTGAACTGTTGAGACAGTGGATTGACCATCACCACTGGTATGACAAGAAAGACACCTCCAGACTAAATATAGTGGACATCCTGTTTTTGTCTGCAATGGGGCCCCCTGGTGGCGGCAAAAATGACATCACAGGTATTTTTTTTTTATATATATATATATACAGTATATATAAATAATTACAAAAGTCCAAGTGATACGGTTTACTGCATCTTAATTTCTTTGGGAAATGTTAGGCCGCCTCACTCGTCACTTGAATGTCCTCTCAATTGATTCCTTTGATGACGAGACACTGACCAAGATATTCAGCTCTATCACTGACTGGCACTTCAGCAAGGGCTTCGACGCCACTTTCTACAGGTATAAGTATTAGAATGTCATACAGCATTAAACTGATATGAACCATTTTTGTTAGAGAGACATATTTTGATTTCTTTTCTGTCCAAGGCTTGGCAAGATCATGGTCCAGGCCACCATGGCAGTCTATAAAGATACCATGGACAGCTTCCTCCCCACCCCGTCAAAGTCCCACTACATCTTCAACCTGCGCGACTTTGCTCGAGTCATAAGAGGCGTGCTCCTGGCTCCACATACACACATGCAGGTTAAATCGATATAGAAGAGAAATGTTCCTATGAATTGTCTTGAAATACTGTATCGCTCATGTCATTTTTTGGCCATCTATTGTAGAATGGAGATAAACTGATCCGCCTGTGGATCCACGAGTTGTACCGTGTATTCTATGACCGACTCATTGACAGCGAAGACAAGGAGACGTTCTTTAGCATCGTCAAAGAGAGAACCTCAGGCTTCTTTAAACAGAGTGTGGAAAAGGTACATTTGTAATGTTCTCACACACACACACACACACACACACACACACACACACACACACACACACACACACACACACACACACACACTCAGAAATCACAAATAAAATAAAAATACAAATACACTTATACAATACACTTTATTGTCCCCTTGGGTAAATTTGTCTTGGACTCAAAGTGCTGCCAAACACTCACCTGGGTGAGGCATTGTTTTGCATATTGCATGTTGACATACATTTTTGTAAAATGATCCTTGCAAAACAATCAGTGTAGTGTGATTGATTGGTTCAAAATACATTCTGTCTTACTGTAAATATTTCTGCACTTCAGCAAAGAAATGCAGTGAGAAGTTTATTTTTTTATTTTTCGAAAGTCAGACTCAAAACAAAAACAATAAAACTACCTTAATAGAAGTCAGCTCTTTGTACACTGTCACGTAGCGTGTACTAACTTGTGTTTGAATTGTGAACCTATTTTGTTGTTTTGTAGCTCCTAAGCCATCTGAGTCCTGATGGAGATGTAACGGACGAGAGCATCCGTGGCTTGTTCTTTGGCGACTATGCCAATCCCGATTCTGATGTTAAGGCCTACGACGAAATCACGGACTTGCGTGCCTTGCAAGAAGTCATGGAGTTCTACCTGGATGAGTTCAACAGCTGCAGCAAGGCACCCATGTCCATTGTTATGTTCAAATTTGCCATTGAGCACATTTCCCGAATTTGTCGGGTGCTGAAACAAGACAACGGCCACCTTCTACTCGTGGGCATTGGCGGTTCGGGGCGTCAGAGCGCCACAAAGCTAGGCACCTTCATCAATGATTATGTCCCGTTCCAGATTGAGTTAACCAAGAACTACAGCATGTCGGACTGGAGGGATGACCTAAAGCGGATAATGCTTAAAGCAGGCATTGAGGGAAAGAGCCTGGTGTTCCTGTTCAATGACAGTCAAATCAAGGACGAAGCCATGTTAGAAGACATCAACATGCTGCTCAACACTGGTGATGTCCCTAATATCTTTGCTGCAGACGAACGTGCTGACATCATTGAGAAAGTGCAGGGAATTGCCCGGATGGAGGGCAAGAAAATTGATGCAACTCCGCTTTCTATGTACAACTTCTTCATTGACCGTGTAAAGACGAACCTTCACATTGTGCTCGGTAGGAAACTTGAAGGATCTGTATTTTATTTTGTTATAGAAAGTCGTTTCAACAGGAATCTTTTTGTATTCAACAGCTATGAGTCCTATCGGCGATGCGTTCAGGAACCGTCTCAGGATGTTCCCCTCTCTTATCAACTGCTGCACCATTGACTGGTTCCACGCATGGCCAGAAGATGCTCTTGAGATGGTGGCGCACAAATTCCTAGAGGATGTGGAAATGGACAGTGACGTCAGGCGGGAGTAAGGAGATAAAAAGATGAAAAATAGTGGCACTTTAAATGTGTAGTATTCCCTCATTTGTTCTTTTCTGTGATCTCAGAGTGGTGGAGATGTGCAAGACTTTCCAGACAAGAGTCCGAGAGATGTCTCAAAGGTACTTCTCCAGACTGAGGAGGCACAACTACGTCACCCCCACCTCTTACCTTGAGCTCATCCTCACCTTCAAGACTCTGCTCAATTTGAAAAGGAATGAAGTTAATACTGCAAGGAACCGTTATATCGTTGGTCTTCAGAAACTGGAGTTTGCTGCGTCTCAGGTTGGGCAATACTTTCACACTTTCATCGTCTTTGACCATTAATGCTGTTGAAACATCATCATCTACTTTTTTTATTTTGTCCACAGGTGTCAGTGATGCAGGAGGAGCTGACGGCCTTGCAGCCAGAGCTCATCAAGACCTCAGCGGAAACAGATAAGATGATGGTTAAGATAGAGGGGGAAACAGTGGAGGTGGACGCTAAGAAGGAGCTGGTGTCTGCTGACGAGAAAGTGGCGAATGAGGCAGCAGCTGCAGCCAAAGCTATAAAGGTCAACATACTTCATGGACAATGACACATTAAGCCAGCCAAGAATTGATGTAGTATTGTATTGGACATTAATCTGTCAATTGTTTTCATGATGCAGAAATGATTGGCATTTTGTTATTTTTCCGTTAACATATCTGCTCACTCAAAGTTGTGTACTGATTGTCTTTTCAGGATGAGTGTGAGGGAGACCTGGCAGAAGCGATGCCTGCTTTAGAGGCCGCCCTGTCAGCCCTGGACACCTTAAAACCTGCAGATATTACTGTAGTGAAGTCTATGCAGAACCCCCCCGGTCTAGTCAAGCTAGTCATGGAGTCCATCTGTATCATGAAGGGCATCAAACCTGAGAGAAAACCGGATCCTGGTGGCTCAGGTAAATCCAAAGTTTAAGATTATTTCTTAAATTGTCTTATTCTTATAAAGAAATATCAGTGTACTTTTAAAGAAAAAAATCAAATACGATAGCACTATAACTGTTGTTCATGTGGCAGGTAAGATGGTTGAAGACTTCTGGGGTCCCTCCAAAAAGCTTCTCGGAGACCTGAAGTTTTTGGAAAGCCTTAAAGCCTACGACAGAGACAACATTCCTGCTCCAAACATCAAGAAAATCAGGGATAAGTTCGTCGACAACCCAGAATTCCAGCCTTCTGTCATTAAAAACGTTTCCTCGGCTTGTGAGGGTCTCTGTAAATGGGTGCGAGCCATGGAGGTGTATGAGCGTGTGGCCAAAGTGGTGGCCCCGAAGAAGGAGAGACTAAAACAGGCTGAGGAGGAGCTTGGCGTGCAGATGGGGATGTTGGCTGTGAAAAGAGCTGAGCTGAAGGAAGTCGAGGACAGACTGCAGAGCCTGAATGATGACCTGGCTGCCATGATTACCAAGAAGAACGACTTGGAGAGCAACATTGAGCTGTGTTCTCAGAAGCTGATCAGGGCAGAGAAGCTGATTGGAGGGCTGGGTGGGGAGAAGGACAGGTGGACAGAGGCTGCAAGGCAACTAGAGATCAGGTATAGCAAAATACTCAAGAACTCTATTTAGTACAGGCAAAGCCGAGGCCTTACGGGGTTTTCACACACAGTCTGTTGTTATTGGGAAGATGAATTTGATGTTTTATTACCCTGGAAACTATTTGAGTGAGGTTATAGTGCATTGTCAGCTTTCTGTTGGTCCTGTTTTTCACTATAATTATGATCATTTTACGAATTGCTTCTGCAGATACACCAACCTGACAGGAGACATACTCCTCTCTTCAGGAATTGTATCGTACCTCGGGGCGTTCACCGTAGATTACCGTAGAGAGTGTCAGGAGCAGTGGCATATCCTCTGCCAGGAGAAGAAAATCCCTTGCTCTGAGGACTTCACCCTCAGCAACACTCTGGGTAACCAGGTGGCCATTAGAGCATGGCAGATAGCTGGACTGCCAGTGGACTCATTCTCCACAGACAACGGCATCATCGTGTTTAATTCCCGTCGTTGGCCGCTAATGATCGACCCTCAAGGTCAGGCCAACAAGTGGATCAAGAACATGGAGAAGGCAAATAAACTGGCTGTCATTAAACTCTCTGATGGAAACTACGTGAGGGTTTTGGAGAACTGCATCCAGTTTGGTACTCCAGTTCTTCTGGAGAACGTTGGAGAGGAACTCGATCCAGTGCTTGAGCCTGTGTTGCTGAAGCAGACCTTCAAACAGCAAGGCGTCGAGTACATGAAAATAGGGGAAAATATCGTGGAATATTCGAAAGACTTTTTGTTTTATATGACCACAGGACTGAGAAACCCTCACTACCTCCCAGAGGTGGCTGTCAAAGTCTGTTTGCTGAACTTCATGATCACACCACAAGGCCTACAGGACCAGCTTTTGGGGCTCGTAGCAGCCAAAGAGAAACCGGAGCTGGAGGAGAAGAAGAACCAGCTCATCCTGGAGAGCGCCGCCAACAACAAGCAGCTGAAGGAGATCGAGGATAAGATCTTACAAGTGCTCTCGTCTTCTGAGGGAAACATTCTGGAGGACGAGACGGCCATTAAGATCTTGTCATCGTCCAAAATCCTCTCTGAGGAGATCTCAGAGAAGCAAAAGATTGCCAGTGTAACAGAGAAAGAGATTGATGACACTCGCATGGGTTACCGTCCTGTGGCTGAACACTCATCCATTTTATTTTTCTGCATCTCAGAATTGGCAAACATAGAGCCCATGTACCAATACTCGCTGACCTGGTTCATTAACCTCTACCTGTATTCTATCGCAGACAGCGTGAAGAGCGAGGACGTAGCCGAGAGGATCGACAACATAGTTGATCACTTCACCCTCAGCATCTACAACAATGTGTGTCGCTCGCTCTTTGAGAAGGACAAACTGCTTTTCTCCCTGCTGCTCACTGTAGGCATCATGCAGGGTAAGGGACAGGTCGACGACCAAGTGTGGCGCTTTCTGCTCACAGGTGGCATCGCTTTGGATAACCCTCACCCTAACCCTGCTCCAGAGTGGCTCTCTGAAAAATCCTGGTCGGAAATCGTCAGAGCATCCAAACTTCCAAAATTGGACGGTTTCTTGGAGCATGTCCAAGAAAACGTCTCCGAATGGAAGAAGCTCTATGATTCAGGGCGGCCCCATAAGGAACAGTTACCTGACCAGTGGAGTGGGTTGGTGGGGATGGACAGAATGGTGGTTATCAGGTGCTTCAGGCCGGATAAACTCGTCCCAGCCGTGCAGGATTTCATTGTGAGTTACATGGGACAGGCTTACATTGAACCACCCACATTCGATCTTGCAGGGAGTTACAAAGACTCCAACTGCTGCTCTCCTCTCATCTTTGTGTTGTCTCCAGGATCTGATCCAACTGCAGGTGATTGAACGAAGACTTGTGATTATTCTGCATATTAAAACACAATAGTTTAAATATTACTACATATAACTGTTCAATACAAAAGAGAACTGGGTTCAGAAGTGACTCCTTCCTCTGTTTTTGGTTGCTACAAGTCTCAATTGCATTGTTTCTCCAGGTTTGCTGAAGTTCGCTGATGACCAAGGAATGGGAGGCAGCAAGATCCAAACCATTTCTCTGGGACAGGGTCAAGGACCAATAGCAGCTCTGATGATTGACAAAGCAATAAAAGAGGGCACCTGGGTGGTACTGCAGAACTGCCACCTGGCCACCAGCTGGATGCCCGCTCTAGAGAGGATCTGTGAGGAGACCATCAACCCAGAGTCCACACACCCAAGCTTTAGGTAACAGACTCTAAACAGTGGCATTAACTAAAACAGATTTTTGCATTGAGACGACAATAAAGTATTATCTCCTCTCCTCTCCTGTCCAGGTTGTGGTTAACCAGCTATCCATCTGACAAGTTCCCCGTCAGCATCCTGCAGAACGGGCTGAAAATGACCAACGAGCCTCCCAAAGGAATAAGAGCGAACCTGTTGCGTTCCTACCTGAGTCACCCCATCTCAGACCCTTCCTTCTTCAACAGTTCCAAGAAACAAGTCATTTGGCAGAAGTTTCTGTTTGGTCTCACCTTCTTCCACGCTCTGGTACAAGAGAGGAGGAACTTTGGACCTCTGGGTGAGAAATACAAACTGTAGTTCTTTCTCATCTGTTTAATACAGCTTTTATTTGGTTAGGGTTAGGGTTAGGGTAGGGTTTATTTGGTTTAAAGTGTTTAAATGTGGAGGTTTCACACAATTCGAAACTATGCTGTGTCATTATTCTGCCTTTAGATGAAAAAGGAAACCAACATGCTGTTTCTTTTGTATGTTTTCTCTTAGGCTGGAATATTCCCTATGAGTTTAATGAGTCTGACCTGAGGATCAGTATGAGGCAGATCCAGATGTTCCTGGATGAGTATGTTGAAGTTCCACTGGAGGCCCTCGCATACCTTACAGGTAAGAAATTTAAAGACAGCAAAATAGCAGCAAGATGATATTCTATGTAGGTAGTTTATATAGTACACATGACTTCCCCATCTCTTGTACAGTATGTTAAATTGAGAACATAGTAGTCACTCAAATGTGACGAAACCTCTTTTTAACATTGAACAACGTCCTTTAATCTTCTGTTTTATTTCGTTTGAATCATCTCTTTTCTTCTCTTTTAGGTGAGTGTAACTATGGCGGCAGGGTGACGGATGACAAAGACAGACGCCTGCTGCTGTCGCTTCTGTCAATCTTCTACAGCTGGGAGCTCATTGAGCAGGAGGGCTATCACCTGTGTGAGGGAGATCAGTATTATGTCCCAGCTCAAGGCCCCTATCAGGTACTGTCAGTGTGCCGTCTGTCTATGACAAATGCTACAGCAAACATCCACCATATCCGGCCATTATAAGTGACACAATGAAAAAATGCTGCTTTCTTCTCTTGTCAATTATTACTAACATTAAGTGTATGCGTGTACTTCAACTAAACACGGCAGCCTCTGATTTCACTGACTAAGCCAGGGAATATTTTTCTGGCATTTAAGCTCCATTATTTTTGGCCTTGATGGCCCGGTGTTGAAGATCACTTATTATTCTAACTCTAAAAAAGATTTTCTTTATTCCAGACTTACATTAACTACATTCGCAGTCTTCCGATTTCTGCTGATCCCTGTGTGTTCGGACTCCATAGCAACGCTGACATCACTAAGGATAATCAAGAAACCAATCAGCTCCTGGATGGAGTACTGCTGACTCTGCCTAGACAGACAGGGGGCGGGGCTAAGTCTCCTCAGGTTTGCCTCACCTGTTTCTGAAGCATTTGGTAACATGACTTCCCTGTGGAAGCATTATATTTAAACTTGTTTCTTTTTTTTTAAATACAAGCTTTTTGTTTTCATCTGTTTGTAATGTAGGAGGTGGTAGATGAGCTTGCAGAAGACATCCTGTCTAAGCTGCCAGCAGACTTTGACATACAGATGGTGATTGATAAATACCCGGTCCTGTATGAGGAGTCTATGAATACTGTTTTAAGGCAGGAAATTATCCGCTTTAACAGGTGAACAAAAAACTTCTCATGCAATGTAGCTTAATATTCATGGTTTGAAAGACAAAAGCTCAACGACCCAAACTCATTGATCAGTCTGATGAAAGCATTATCAACAAACACCTGATCACATTCTCCTGGCTCTTTACAGACTCACTCACGTGGTCCGCATCAGCTTGATAAACATCCGCAAAGCTCTGAAGGGCCAGATCGTTATGTCTGCTGAACTCGAGGACGTCTTTAACAGCATGCTGGTGGGCAAGGTGCCTGCTATGTGGGCAGCCAAGTCGTACCCATCTCTCAAACCAATGGGGAGCTACGTGACAGATCTTTTAGCCAGGCTGCAGTTCCTACAAGTAAGAAATATGACCGTCATGGCTCAGCGGAGTTCCATTACGACTTCCAGGATGAATGGAGCACATAGTGAAAAGTTCAAATCCAATAGCCTTTTCTGAAGTTTCTTGATCTTTATTTTTGGGAGTTTGTTGGAAAATGCTAAACCAATAAAATCAAAGTTTCCATCAGCATATCAGCTGACATTACAATGCACTAATCTATTACCTTCAGATCATATGTGAGCACCTAATGTAGGGAATAGATTGCATGGTTATTTTAATATACTAACTCTCCATATGCTTGGATTTCTATTTTTACAGGACTGGATAGATAGTGGCCCGCCTACAGTCTTCTGGCTCTCTGGCTTTTACTTCACACAGTCATTTCTGACAGGAGTGGCTCAGAATTTTGCCAGGAAGTACACAATACCAATAGACTACATCGGCTTTGAATTTGAGGCAATTACTCAGCTAATGTTTTTGGTTACCAGTTTATTGAATCACGATAACTTGATCCTAGTATTGAGTGGATTTTCATGCTCTGAGTTGTGTTCCAGGTAACCAAAGAGGAAACACATATGGAGGAAAAGCCAGAGGACGGGGCCTATGTGCGGGGTCTTTTCATGGAGGGGGCTCGCTGGGACAGAGAGAACATGGTCATTGGAGAATCTCTTCCCAAGATCCTCTTTGACTCTCTGCCAATCATCAAGCTCCACCCAGGAGAAATGTCGAAGTTCAAACATGAAGACATCTACGTTTGTCCCGTTTATAAAACCAGCGCTCGCAGAGGGACCCTGTCCACCACGGGTCACTCCACCAATTACGTCATGTCCATTGAGCTGCCCTCTGACAAGCCACAGAAACACTGGGTGAACCGTGGGGTGGCATGCCTCTGCCAGCTGGATGACTGAGAACAATCATCGATCAATTCAATTTGTTAAACTATATTAAAGAAAACTGCATGTGCCAAAGAAAGTCCATGTGTTTGTATGCCAAAGATAAACAGGTGCAAAGTGACACAATTAGCCACACATTTTCCCAAGTTATCTAACTCCTACTGTATCTGTGAGCTACATGTTGACATGGAGGATGTTTTTCATTACTTAGAGATATCACACTTTTGGTTCAAAAACAGCTTCATATTTACACTGACTGGTGGCATCACATGATGAAAACAACTGTTACTGATGTATTTGCACAATCAAGCACTGCATTAGAATTTTTGTTCCTTTATTTTTTGTTTCAGAATGGGTTGTGGGTTTTTATAAATATTCATTATTCATAATAAAGTCAAATCAACTGGATGACTTCAGTAATTACAGCCCTGTCTTCCTGTAAAATGATCTAATCCAACAAACCGTATGTTATGAAGTCAAACACTAGATGGCAGCGAAGGCAAACCAGTATTCAACTGGGGACTCATCTGGTGTCCACAATGATTTAAGTGTGTGCTCATTATTCAGAGATATAATCTCAATTTGATGTCAGTTTCTACGAGAGTAGGACAATATGTCAAAAAAGAAGTATGGATTCTGGGAACTGTAGTCAATAATGTCACTTAAAAAAGATTGTTGAAAATAGGGGCTGTTGAAGACCACCCATCCTCTCGGATGCAGCCTGGAGCCAAATACCCGTCTCAGCATCACTGATAGAAGTCTGGCTGGGGATTAAGACAACGATTTTCTGTCCTGACAGGCAGATTCATGACTTCATTATTAAATTCTTAGATTCAGCGCACAGGATTAATGCTGTTCTCTGAATGCAGGCCCCACATTAGAACACAGGATGCCACAAATCACAGCGGAGCCTTTGAATGATGAACCTCATTCAGACAAACTTTTGTGAAAGGAATGGTGAATATAAAGAGCCTGCTGGTATAGCTTCACAAACAGATGGCTGAGGAGTGCTGCTGCCTGGCTGATGGTGTATTTATGTGAGCACTGCCTGATGTTATGTGTAGTCAGCACTTGTGGATTCAACATAATTCATCTGACATCTGAATTCAGGTGCTGCATCAATAGCTCTATACCCTAGATTATAGGGCATGAAATACTGCAACAATAAATCTATAGATTACATAACACAGCTCATGAAGGATCCTGTAAGAGATGCTCCAAATGTTTCAAGAATCCCACATGTGACTAAGGGAAATTTGAAAGCAAAAACCCTTGAGACTCAAGATCCTGTTTGCTTTTTAGAAAATGAAACACTAACAGTCTTCGTCTTCTTTTCACATAACCATCGTCATTGTCTTCATAGCCCAAATGTTATTATTCCAATGTCATATCCCCAGAACTATAATCTTTTTATCCTTTAACATTGTTTTGCTTTTTTCCTCTCTTGCTTAATCTCTTTTTTGTAGTTCCACTTATACTTATACACCCGTGTTATAACTCTTGATGTTTTAAAATCATATTTATTTTTGTTTTATTGGATATTCTCCAGTTTTAGTTCAATCATCTCACTCAGGAGTTTGTATTGTATGATAGGCTATACTACTTGCTATGTTTTGTGTTGTATGTAATTTCTCCACACTACAGCTATACCTCCACCCTATTATGCACTTACCAATTAATGGTTAAAAAAAGGAAATTAGTTCCTTTGCATAGGCTAACTAAACAATCATTTCCCTTGAATAAGAGGGGCCAAACTGAACAAACAAACAAAAAAACACAAACATCTCCGCAGTGCGTTATGAGAGTGTAACACATGTTTACCTCAAATTGCTTCACAAGCGAGAAACTACAGTTTTGAGGGCAAGGACACATTTTTACTGTTGTCATTACATTATGTTAATGTTGCACTGTTAGGAAATATTAATCATTGCTAAGATGATGAACTCTATGTGATACTGTGTTTTATTACAGGGCAATTACACTGAAAATAGAGGAAACATTCATCCCATAAATCAAACACGGGAACATTGGTTTTGTGTCAGTGAATGTTGTACTCACCTTGATTTGTGTAAGTATTGGTATGACTGTGTGTTAACAAGCAGAATCATTTCAGCTATTTCGAGCATGTTGTTTGTCTTACAGAGTCACAGAAAAACACTGCATCTCAGGCAATGTGGACAACAGTCTGCAGCCTGTAGACCCTTCATGCATATTTATCTTTGTGTACCAGCTCCAATAAATACATTTCACTGGCAAAAAAAATCATAACTCATTCATTTTATTTGTAATTTACCCTTGAAGAAGCATCTTGGCATTTATCCCTGAGCAATGAATCAGAAAAATGTCTCCCCTGAATCCTTGAACAAAATCCATGACCTTGAATTCCATTGAATTTTATAAATCCGATTGATAGTGCATTCTTCTAATTAGTATGTAAGGGAGGGATCATCTTAAAAGTACACACCAGAAAATAATATTAAGTGGACTGCAACTCTAAAATGAGAAAATATCCTATATTCTTCTGATAGTCTCACATATAGCAATCACTTTATGAATGCAAGTTATTTGTAAAGTGTCTTAAATGAATTCTACAATTGTGAATGTTTTCAAGATATTATAAAGGTTTAAAACATCCAGTCTGCAGTTGTAAGTGTAACAAAGTTGCACAAATAGATTATGGGCGAGATATTCTGCAGCCCTTTTCTCTTGTTGATCAAGCCAGTCAAAGACAGATTGCACGACCTGGCAACCCAAAATGTGTTCTTTGATATAGCTGATCTATGAATTTATATCATAAAGTATAGGCCTAGTAATCGATTTAACGAGCCTAGAACATAGAACTGAGAATCAACCCCACTTTGTTCCTGTAGAGACGTAACAGCAGCAAAAACCCACCCATGTGTCAGACTGGTGACAGATGAGGACTTCATTAGCCTGCTGCTCTCACAAACAGTGACTGTTTAAAGAGACTGGCGCGAGACAGAGGGAGACGGACGAAAGCACGAGCTGGTGGTTTTAATGTAAAAAAAAACCCATTATGGTTTACATTGTCATGTGGTAATGACGAAGATTTAAAGTAAAACGGTGGCGGCGGAGGAGCAGACAGGCTCCGCTACAGCCTCTACATTTCCTGAACGCACGCTCACATATCCATTCAGCCGTCGCGAGAATGTAAAGAGTATTGGCGGCGGAGGTCTGGAAGGTGTGGCGGTCGCTGCTGTTGCTCAGCTGTCACCCCTGCTGTCATCCTCCCTCTGTGTGCGTGCGTGTGTGTGTGTGTGTGTGTGTGTGTGTGTGTGTGTGTGTGTGTGTGTGTGTGTGTGTGTGTGAGGACACTACGAGAGTGCGAGGGAGCGCGCGAAATAGAGAGAGAGAGCGGGGGAGAGAAAGAGAGGGAGAAGTTTCCTCTGCTCTTGGCGCACGTTCACATTTCGTTCACTTCACACGATGGCACGCCTGTGTCCGCGTGCATCGCTGGTGCGTTTTGATCCTCGCTGCTTTCAAGGAAACTAAGGAATCCAAAGAAGTGTCACCATGGCAGAGTTTGGGGAGAACAAGAGGACCGTCGGTCCACCGGTTGCTGGCTGGAAAGCTGCTTCAGGGGGAGCCGGAACGAGGCTGGAGACGCACCGAGGAGAGCCAGTGTCAAACGGAAACTGCAGCGTGCCAGACACCGTGAAGAGGGTCCAAAACGAATCCAGCTGCGAGTCCCCAGCGTGGGAGAGCGCAGGTCCAGATTCAGCTTCCAAGACAATCCCTCGACGCAGTAGCCTGATCAAGGTAGGCCATCATTTCCCTGAGACAAAGCTAATATGCTTCAAAATATCAGGAGAAAGCCTTTGACATAGAAAAATATGTCCGAGTTGTGTCAACTGCAAAGATGAGTCAAGAAAAATATTCAACACAGGATTACAAAGTAAGATAAAGTCAATGCAATGACAGTGAAGTCCCTGCAGAAATGTTGTACTGGAGCCATAAGAATAGGCTAACCAATAAAACCCATGAAACTCTGTAAAGCATACACTACTGAACATTCTCAACCTGTAAATAAACAGTTAATCCACTGTGACTGTGCTTCCTGTCAGTTTCCTCTCCATCTGTGTCGAATAGCAGAACAATCAGTCACCTCATCTCAAGTCACCGTGCTGAATATATTTACACAGAGAAGACGTGTGTTGTGCTTTCAAAACTCCTGTGAGGAGCATTTTGCTTGTGCCATTTTGCTGACCCCTGCTAAACCTTTTATCTCTTTGCTGATCTTGTGTTGTACATTCCTAAGTATTGCTTTCTGACGAGAAATCTCATCCTGCTGTCTTTAACAATCAAACATAACTGACTATGAATATTTACCATTCAAATGTATATATAAAGGCTGTTTCGGCAGCGATTATTAATAGCCTTGTCCAACATCTACCTGGCAGCAGTTCAGAATGTGAGGTTGCATGCAGCCTTTTCTAGGGTTTTACTTTCATCTCAGTGTTGTTCAGTCTGTGGGCATGACTCCCATTGTGTAGAAATAAAAATACTGAAGTGAGGAGACTGACAATGTTTTCTTATTTGACATAGCAGTTCTTGACTTTAAGAATTTAATTTTGTGGAAACAATATCCTGTAAAAAATAAATAAAAAAATAGCAATATATTGTATCACAATTCTCAGCATATCGCAAAATGTTTAAAAATCGCAATGATATCGAATCTTGACTCTGGTATCGTGATAATATCGTATCGTGGGGCCTCTGGTGATTCCCACCCTTAATTAAATGTGCTTCAGTCTCTTTCATGACCAGCAAAAAATCCTCACAGATGCTTTAAGATGCCAGTCATGCTTACAGTATGTGATGTCGACTTTAAATGTAATACTTTAAGACCAAAAGCTTTGGCAAACTGGTTCCCCAAGAATTGGATCACAAAACAATTAAAACTCAGTTTCAGGGCTTTACCAAACTATTCTACACTTTGATATGAAGCAAAAACATTTATTATTATACAATATCTTATGATGTGATTGGATACAATATATGATATGATACCATTTCATTTAAGATATCATCTGATGCAATATAATACGATAGAGTATGATACAATACAATACCATGAAAAAAAAACGATCACATGAAGAAGACCTCAGGTTGAAACGTTGTGATCAATTAAAACTTTTTGTGGCATTTGAGCAAGTGTGCGGGCCTATCTTCTTCCTACAACACAATACTGTATAATAAATATGGTGGGATTAGAGTTACAATATGGTACAATATAACAGACTGTAATCGTCCCAGGAGGTAAACATTTTTTGGCACTCAAATGCTGCACACATTTACCTGACTTAACTGTACCATTAATGAACACTAAACACTAAAATCAAACTATGTGTTTTATTCAGAATTAGGATGTGCTGGCAACGTTTTCTCCAGCCACTGAGTTAAGCAGGCATTGTCACTTATTGCTACTCCATCAGCTTGGAACGAGGAGGAGGAGGAGAAGAAACTGATAAGTGAACCCACCTGCTGTGGTCTTTGATTAGAGTGTGAAATTACATTTACTCCGCCTTCTTTGGCTCACAGTTGAATGCCCCCCTGTTCAATTAACCCCACTGCCTACACTGGTTTCAGCTCACATTTAAGAAAATGTCAAGTGCGTCTGCACAGAGTCCTGGAAAAAAGATATCTGTTCATGTTTGTGTTTGGACTCAGAATGCATTTAAAGTTCTGTCATATCAATAGCATCTAATCAATAACTCGTCCCCTGACTTTTTTAGTTTCACAGTTTCAGCCTCCAGGCATGTGGGAGGACTTATTTTGATCCCTAGTCTCTGCTTGTCTCTGCTGTCTGCAAAGACACGATTATTTGAACATGGCTTCATCTGTGTCTGATTGGCTCTTGCTCGAAAAGACAGGAAAGCGAGCCAGTTGGCCAATTTCCTCTCAGGGTTCATGTTGCAATATTGCTATTAAGTCATGAGCAGTTGGTGATGACACCTTCCTCTCCCTTTCACTGCAACACACACATTAACACACAACCGTTTCTCACCTCTCTGCCTACACACAGGCCTGCTCTTGTCTTTTTTCTGTTTGTTTTGTCGGTGCAGCCAGGATTCAAAAACACTCTGTTTGCTTCAGTGAAGTTCTGGCGTCTCATGCTGGGTCAGAATTGGCGTTAAATAAGCTCTGGCTCTGCGTGCAGCTTGATATCCGCTGCCATGTTTGATGTGTGGCATTAAATCGCTCCAGAACACAACCTCCACCCTGGGTATCGCCTGTACGTGTATCCTGTGTAGTGAAGCAGAAATCAGCATGCATTTGTGGTGTTATTATGCATTTGACTTCTGGATGTTCAGTGGGCACATTCAGTGCTAAGAATGTTCAGGGAGTGATCAGTGGACCGTCAAGCTTTGCAGTGCGTGTATATGTTTGTGCTTTCCCTGCAAACATGTTTGTGTTTTGAGTTGCAAACACCTGAGGCTTTAGATGGATGCAGCTCAGTCCAAGAATGGAGGAGTTATGAATCCACCTGTCAACACAACACTACGTTTTTTCTCTGTTTGCCCAACTCCTCTTGTGGCTAAACTCAGCAATCCACACAATAGCAGTCTGGGTGGTATGTAGGCAGATAAACAGGAAGCATGACATTCCAGACTGGCTTTAACAGGAGTCAGGGGATCTTTGTCCAGTCTGTGTGTGTGTGTGTGTGTGTGTGTGTGTGTGTGTGTGTGTGTGTGTGTGTGTGGGTGTGGGTGTGGGTGTGTGTGTGTGTGTGTGTGTGTGTGTGTGTGTGTGTGTGTGCTCCTGTACACAGCTGAGGTAATGAGTGCACCCTTCATTTCATTTAATCAGTATGTACTTTATGCAGTCCACTGTCCTCCCACTTAGTCCGTCTCACTGTGGTGTGCGTGAAGGAGACGCAGAATCATCAGGAGCCCACTCAGTTAGTGTCTGTTCAAGTTCATCTTGATGAAGATAACCATCAGCAACTCTCTCTCTCTCTCTCTCTCTCTCTCTCTCTCTTAGTTACAAACACCAACACACAGACTTGCACAGGCCTGCCTTCTAGTAACACACAGCTAGGCATAACAAATATCTGCTTTACAATTCTCTCATTACTTATGCCAACATTCACTATAACAAACTCAGAAATACATGGTTGGCATGCTGAGTGTGTGTGTGTGCTTTTCATAACCAAGCTTAACAATGCATTTCTTATATAATTATGTTTGTTAAAGGAATTCATCAAAAATGGCCCTCAACTCATAACAGAGACTGTAATGCTTCGACCTGTCTAAAAATGTGAGGCCTGTTTCAGTATTTTGAGAAAAATGCCTAACGGGCCTGTGGATGGCTAGGTTAGCTTAGCATGCACTGTTGGAGGAGAGTTTAGAGAGCTAAGCTACTCGTCATTAACTTGTAAAACAAATGATTTATTTAATCCATTACGTATTTAAAATGATTATACTTCTTCCACTTGTATTGAAACTTAACTTCCTGCAACTGTTAAGCTCACTTATTAAAATGTAACATGTTTAATAAGTAAACACAATTGAACTGTAGAGTGAGCTAGGCCTGGGGTTCCCAAACTTTTCAGACCGTGACCCCCAATATAATGGTGCTAGAGACTGCGGACCCCCCATTGTCCCTGGAGGTGCTTAAAACATTCAACATTGCACACAGCCACGCACACTATAAGGCCTTTCAAAATACTGGAATTACACCACACAATAGTCCAAACACCATCATATTTTTGTATATGTTTTCAAATTAATGGGTGAGATATGCAATTTTAAACCATTTTCCATTTTTAAATGGTTTTAGAGGAATCTCACGACCCCCCTAACAGTGTCTCGCGACCCCCCAGGGGGTTCCGACCCCCACTTTGGGAACCACTGAGCTAGGCTAGCTCTTTTGTTAACCTATAAACCTTTTTTAAGCTGTCCATACATGAAAACATGCCTGGACTCATAAAGGAGACTGTAATGACGCTGTATAAAAATGTTAAGGTATATTTGAACATTATTATCTCTCAAAAACAGAAGTGAAGAGCGAGTCCGGCTAACTGTTTCAAGTTCGTACGCTAAGGCCGGGGCTTACACTGTACGGTTGTATTAAAGTCGTGGTGAAATTTCCTCTCACACTGTACGAGGGAATCGTATACGATTGCTGAGGCGGCAACATTTGCCAGAGGCGTTAGCATGCAGCCGTGGAGGAAAGCTGTTTGAGTCAGAGCAGCACAGAGTACCTCCTGCAGTTCAAATCAACATCTTTAGCTAGCTTTAAGCCACTTTCAGCCAGCATGAGCATGGCCCTGCACGGCACAGGGAGCGGATACATCTTACTGATTGAAAAAGAGCCTCATGACATACTACACTGAGCTGCTGTCGTGATTGAGCTGCTCCACATATACACTCTATGTTTATAATATAAAACCAAGCCATGCAAGTGCAGAGGTATACAGAGAAACTGTATATATATATATATGTGTGTGTGTGTGTGTGTGTGTGTGTGTGTGTGCATTGATTACAGACTAGGTGCGTGTTATTGAGCCTCACCAAAACATCATCAAGGTGTGTGAAAACCTCGCTCTGTCCTGTGATCGCTTATTTGGTGCCTGAAACAACGCTACAACCACCTGTTCTCGATTTAAGTAATCCTCCCATCTTCAGGAAATCAGCTGACTCTGTGGTTAGTTCTCTGACAAGATGACCTTTTCATGTCAGCCGTCTACTTGTGTATATTTGCTGCAAGTGCATATGAAGCGTGAGAGGTTTGAGGCGTCGAAGAGCATCTGCTGCTCTCCTTGCCACAAGGGTAGTCGTTTATCATCAGACTGAGCGTTTACCGTGAATTTTCACCACATTTTCTCACTGAACATTCTTCGCATACACTGAGCTGCTGACAGAATGACTTGACCACATCGTTTTTTCCTGTGCTGAGTTTAACCTTAATGTCCTGTCGTCTATAGCAGTTACAAGCATGTGAAACCCCCAATCTAAAAAATAAATAAATACATTGTTTGATTAGTACACTTTTTTGTTATAAGCAAGGGATGAAGCATAACAATGTCTTGATTAAATACTACATTTTTGGCTTTAATTATTTAGATTTTTTGGTCTAGAAAAATTCAGAAAACTATAAAAAAAAAAGCCCATCAGATATGTCAGCATTTCCCGTATGTGGCCTTATCAACGCACACTTTGCTTAGCCTCATTAGAAATAGTTCCCTTTTACACTGCATGAAGCATCAGTGCTGTTGCTATGGTTACCTGCAATTTTAAAGGCTATACCTTTTGCGGTGATTCAGAGAGCAGTGAATAAGTGGCTAAGTGGAACTTTTACCTCGTCATTTGTTCAAATGGACACCTGTAAGCCAATCAGAATCGGGTACATTCACTTATCATGTTAAAATGTGATAAGACCGTGCGCACACATCCTGGTGACTGCCAGCACCATGATCCGTTGTGTATCTTAAGTAATGGCTCTAAAAAACAACAGCAAATTAACAGGTATTGTTAGGAACTTAGAAGCTCAACAGTTTTTTTATCCTCAAGTGTTTCCACATTTCACATCAGATCTTTTTTGTACAGTCCTTAGCTCGCCTTTTGAAGGCCTTTTATGCTCGCTATACATCATCGAGATTACCAGTAGGTCTCCTCTCAACCCCCCACGCTCGTGGTGTTGTGCTCCAGGGTGAGACACTTGAATTCTATACGCCATTCATCATCCATCACCACAAGGCCACAGTAAGACAGTTAGGCCTCCCCACTAATTGACACTCCTATTCTTCTTTTTCTCTCACCTAACAGCCATGTCTATTTCTCTGATTTTTTATTGCTCTTAATTTGAGCATCAAAGACAACGCCCACTTACAACCTACATCTTCATTCCGCTGACTCAGAGATGCTGCAATTACTGTGATGGAGCTTGTTGCATGTATAAGAACATACACTGTCATACATCATATATATCTTGCATGTATGCTGGCTAATGAAGGCCATGTTGGTGCCTAGCGGTTATTATCAAGTGCAGAGTTTCTGCCACTGTGTGCATTAAGATGTACATTAGTCAGCCAGAGGAAATCTGTAATAGTTTCTCTTCAATCTTCCTCTTCATCTCTTTCCTTTGCTTATCCAGACTTTGTGCTCAGTAACTACACATCGAAACAATGCAGACCACAAGCCCTGTGATTGAAACCGCTAGGTAGCATCGTATTTCCTGCATTTACAACATTTACGGCATCACCGCCGTTTTCAACATTCTGCAAATGGAAGAAAACTACTAGCAAGTATAACAAACTGCTACTCAGTATTTATTAGCTCCAACTCTAAAATAATACGTTTGGGTTCAGTCGCCATGGTTTTCTGTCCACAAACAAACGGGGAATGTGGCAGAACCAAAAAGTGGCGATTTATAACAGGCATAGAAATTGCACTGCCAACTAACGTTTGTAGGCGGAGTATTGGCGAGCTACACAGACATGCCAACACACAAGTATGTAGTGCTCAGGATGGATAGGATCTATGGCATAGCTTCCACACAGAAATATAAACATAGCTTAAGGCTCTGGTGAGGAACATTTGGGTTGTGTGGATTTTGTCGCCCCCTATGGACAAAGTGGTGGTTCAAGGACATATGGAGCAGAGTTTTCTGACAAAAAAAGTGATTCTTTTTTTATTTTAACAACTCACAATGAATCTTTGGCCTGGAAAAATTACATGAAGTCTGTATCGGCAGTGTGCTCTTAATCACCTTGTCTGATACCTACCCCATGGCAGAGCAAGAAAGACATAAAAGTCTGTTTCATAATCAGCTAGAAACTCTTCACAAGAGCTTTAAGTTGAACTAATTTGTCTCTCTCCTTCTCTTACAGTATACCTGCATCTTTACTGTTCTGCCACAGTCACCCCCTTCCTCCCACCCATCCCCACATCTGTCTTTACCTTCATAAAACTCACTCACTCATTGTCAGGTTAGGAAAATCATTAGTAAGCTTCTCTATGCTGCCTCAAAGAATAAGTAATGCTATTCAAAGATATTTGAAATGTGTGCTCTATGAAATACTGTTAATTACAGCAGGAATATATTCTCAACTTTAGGTTTTACTACTTTAGGTTTTACACTATCACTTTCACATGTGAATGTGGTTCTTTGTTTGTCTGTGTTGTCACTTTAGTCGTCTCTCAGCGGAGCCACAGGAAGTTCTCTGTGAGGGGCTGATGGGCAACTTCCTGTTTTGAAGTGCCGTGGTGGTTTTGGGGACTCATCTTGCTCTCTATCAGAAAAAACAAAATAGGGCCTTTCTGAAGGAAACATACAGTACAGTGGAACAAAGATTAAGTAAAATGGAAGTCAGGGTTTATCAGACGATAGAGGCTGAACACTTTGGTGTGTGTGTGTGGACTTTAATCTCAGCTTGACAGCATGTGCCTTAAATTTACCTTTTGTATTTTTTTCACATGTTTATTTATTTGTGCCTTCTAGTTTTTTCTTGCCAGGATAATTTATTGAGAGTCTGCAGTGACGTCAGAGCTGTTTGGTTGTGTGTGGGAACTCTGCCTCCCTCTCTGCCAGTAAATGATGTTGTAGTTTAACAGAAGTGAATGTAGGTAAGGGACAGCCTCCACACGAGAGAATCGAATCCCAACTGAACAGGCCTTCTGGAGAAACCTGGGCTGTGTCTGAAACCAAATACTATTGTAGCCTACTACTAAAATAGTATGCCATACTACCTGTTAGCCTGACGTTTAGTAGGAAGTTAGCAACATAATGCAATTCCTCAACTTCAAATGACTTCATCAGTAATGCATAGCTCGTCCGAGGCATATTGTTAAAACCAACTCGAGGCTAGCGCAACCGTAGGGTCGTATATTGACTTCATGACTTCTACAGCTACACAGTAGTTAACATTTTGTTTGGCCACATGAAGTATCACAGTAAGATTGCTTTTATTTGTACGACTGAGTGCTATTGTTGCTGTTGGCTGACCGTAGCTTGGAGTTTACTGCCTTGCTAGCATTATGAAAGCTAGGAGTTGCACATTTCAAATCTGATCGTGTAACTACTAAATAGTTAGCTTTAAGTCCATTCTTAGCTAACTGTAATTTGAGCTACAAGCTGGCTGAACGCTAAAGTAAGTTTTAGTCTGACTAAAATGAAGTGGTTATTAAATAAGTTGTTTTAACTTTAAATACAGCCAGACTTTACTCCTTATTGTCACTGTCCATTTGTCTTTTCAGTTCCAAATGAATTAAAAAGGGATGAAATCAAAACCGTACATTTATTTCAAGTTGGAAAACAGCAATGACACTAAAGCATCATTTGAGCTTCATACTCTCAGCATGTTGATGTCAGGGTAAATGTGTGAATACGGTCAATATGATTTCTGTCCATTGATTGTCTGTTCCAGGTTGATGTGTACCTGATTACATCAGTGTCTTGGGAGACTTCTTGGACTCTCCAACCTGTATACAGATGTTCTACTAATACAACCACAAAGGGGCCATTACTGCTTATGTCACATACAGGCTGATTAAATCAGATTTCACCTCTGTCACATCACTGCATGGCAAGAGACAGCGTGATTGATAAAAGAAAGTATTGTACACTTCTGTGTAAAGGTGCACGAGTCTCTGTTTGCTAGTCAAGTCAATAATTATTGGCTGTGCACCTCACTCTGCGTCAGAGGGAATTTCCCATGAGCTTATTAGAAAATGCCTCGAATCCAGGACTGTTTTCAAAATGAATTAGAAAGAGAGAGTGAGACGCCTGATTAGATTTTCATAGTTTTGCTCCCTGCTGCTGGGCTGGAGTTGCATCTGACGCCTCCTATTTGAGGAAGAGTTAAATTTAGAGGTGTTTGCTAAAGCAGTCCAAAGGGGGCAGGTTCAGTTTTTAATGAGAACACAACATCAATTAAGTCAGCACTTTATTTTGTTGATGGATCACCTGCTGCCTA
This sequence comes from Tautogolabrus adspersus, assembly GCA_020745685.1. NCBI lineage: Eukaryota > Metazoa > Chordata > Actinopteri > Labriformes > Labridae > Tautogolabrus > Tautogolabrus adspersus. Next base: position 13,524,258 of record CM036550.1, read on the forward strand.
CTATCATTTTTAGGGGAAGTAAGAGCTTTCACTTTTGCTTTTGCAGAGGAAGTTTGAAAGGGAGGGGTGGTCTTGAAGTCCACGCCCCCTCTTACTGCCTCTATCATGCCCCAAGGCACCAGGGGTATTTTTAGAGCACCAAGCCCCCTCCCTCCCTTCCTCACCACGGAAGCTTAAAAAAAAAACTTGTCGCCATTGGTAACACTTCTCCATCCTAATGAGGCATTCTCTGAGGATTTGTGATGGTAATGCCCCCTCCCTTCTCTCTGAGGGAAACGGTTTCATCCTTAGTGAATTATGCTTCCCCTCTTTCCCATGTTCATTCATATTCTTCAGATGAAACACAGCTTAGGTCTTTTTACTCTCTCTCTTTCTTTCTGTCTTTCTCTTATCTCCTTTTGCCTTTCATATCCCCCAGATTTCTTTCAGATCAAGGGTCCCCTCCTTTCTTCTCTCATGAAAGACCCAAGTGCTCTAGAGGTTCATATGAACTCTTATTTGAATGAAATCAGAGACATGCTGATGAGATTAATCAGACACTGATCAGTATTCACAGATGTTCATTATAAATATTAAAATGTCAATCAGCCCGCTGATGATAGTATAGGAGATCTGAGCTTTATGTATATTTGAGCAGACGATGTGATCTTCTATTGACCCAACAAAATGTAATCACTGTTTGACTCTTTATGTTTTATGATTTATTCACTACTTCAGGTATTACCACTGACAGTTACTTTAGAAAAGTAGTCCAATACCATGAAAAATATATTTTTATTTGTATTTATTATATTTATTTTGGTCCCAAATTCATAGATGTGAAAGAGTCAGAAAATAACTTATTTTTAAGATTTTATTTTGAAGGTTTTTATGCCTTTATTTGTTAGGACAGTGGATAGAGTAGAGAGAGAGAGAGTGGGGAATGACATGCTGGAAAGGAGCCATAGGTTGGACTTCAACTTGGGCCGCCCACTTGGTGGTCTACAGCCTTCGAACATGGGGCGCAGAGGTCGCGTTAACCGATTATTCTCCGTCTTTTACGGAATTTTTTTTTAAATGACGGAAAAATCTTTAGACTGTCTGTCATTTTGAAGGATTACAATCACCGGGTGTCCACCTCTCCTTTCTAATTCTCACACAGCGCGGGCGGCTGTGGCTCATTTGGTAGAGTCTTCGTCCCTCAACCGGAAGGTCAAGGGTTCGATCCCCAGCTCCTGCAGCAACATGTCCGATGTGTCCTTGGGCAAGACACTTAACTCCGAATTGCTCCCGCTGCTTCGTATGAATGGGATTAGTTACTTCTGATGGTCTCACTACATACAGTAGCAGCCTATGGGTAGGTGTAAAAGCGCTTTGAGTAGTCTGAAGACTAGAAAAGCGCTTTATAAGCTCAAGTCCATTTACCATTAACCACATGTAAAGCACCTGCAGTAGACCTCCCAGTCCAGTTCGTGGCGAGTTTGCATAATTAATTAGTTATTGTTTTGTCCTGTAGTGTAGACTATCTGACTTCAAGTGCATGACATCGTTGTCTAGCTGCTGGTTGTTTTCATAGCATGGTTAAGCTATATAGCTGGTGTGCTTTGGCACGGTACAGTTCAATCAAACCCGGAGGAGTATGGCTGTATCTGACTAAAATGACTCAAAATAAGCCACAAAGTCGGTAAAGTATCTGTCATGTTCTCTGTGTTGTTCTCCGATGTGCGGACGTGGATCTGACAGCACGTCCCTTTATTTTATTTTTTTCCGTGTCCGTCTGTCTTGTAAACTAAGCACGACTCATAATTACGTATAGCCACGCATGTGTTGTATTACGACGTTATGTACAAGAAATAACCGTGCTCAGACCCGGTTAGTCCTGGAGCAGTGTGAGTGCAGGCTGGCGGGGGAATGAATCAATCGTGCTTAAGCACGGTACGGGACAATTGGGCCTAGTTTGAGTGCGCCCTAAGATTGGTCTGCAAATTAAACGTAACGTGCGATCGACTTGTTTCTATAATGAAATGCTAAAATAAATAGTTACTAAATAAATAGGCAATGTCTCAGTATCATAAAAATATAAGAAATGAAAATGACGGATAATGATAGATTATGAGGGAAACTTTATGACCCTGTCCTTCAAAATGACAGACAACAAGAAAGCAACCTCCGATGGGGCGTGACCGAACCCTTAAGGGGCCATCGGCACCCCACATTTGCAGATACTTTGACAATTCATTAAGCCTTTGAATCTTTTTTGAGCAAACATCCAGAGAAATTAGTGGAATCTTTGTATTGAAGACTATTGTTCGGACAAGAACATTTCCGTGGGTAATATTTTCTGACTTGAAAAACAATTTGCAGATCAATTAAAACAATGTTTCATACACTTTTATTTACATGTTTTTCTGCATTACATAACAATCTACCGGCCTACTTTTTATTTTTTTACTTGGTCGGTGACCACAGCAAAGGCCGAGGAAGAAGCCATTTTATTTTGGACAGTTTTGGACGTATATCCAGACATTGATCATGGTTTTGCTTGCAGATCTGCTTTTCATAAAAATCTGAAAGAAATGGGTCTGCACTCTCTGAATACCCTTATACGTACTCTGGTCTGTTACATTTTGCATATACACACACTATGTTGGTACGACGGGTTTCATCACTCTTCTTAGGATTGAATCAGTTACTTATATGTCATCCTGTCAATCTTCCTCTAGATTAGCTACATTTCATTCTTTGAATTGAATTGATCAGGACTCTACTGTATCCGTAATTAGATAACTACACCCACATATATATGCACTTATCTGCACGCACATGACTCTCTGTGGGGGTGACATCTGAGCGTTCAATAAATCAGATGGATGAGCTGCGATGGTGGGCTCAGATAAACTGATTGGGTCTGCCGGTGTCGTCGTGGAGGGGCAGAATTAAAATGCTGCAGCCTGCCGCCTCTGTCTAGTCGGGTATGATTAATGGTATAATGGTGAAGGGCAAGGGCAAGCAAAGGCTTTTATCATCAGGAAAAACAATAACAGATCGGGAGGAGGAGGCATTATGTGGAAGACCAAATAATCTGTGTTTATGTATGGTTATATAAGCTTATAATCCTTTGTGATCCATTCTGCTCGGGAACAATGATTGTTAGGCCTAAGAAAGGATACTCTTTACATGGATAACTGACTCTCTTTCCATTTTTTTTTTTCTCAACCCGTTTCTTCTTCTTCCTACACCCTCCCTACTCCTCCTTCATCATCCTTCATCCCTCCCTCCCTCCCTCCCTCCTCATCAGGATGGGTCACGTGCTGGTCGGGACAGAAAGAAGACCGTGTCCTTCAGCAGCAGCTTGTCAGAGAAGAAGATCAGCAGCGCGGCAGACTGCATCCACTCCATGGTGGGTCCGCTACAATGTGACCTGTTACATAAAACATCAGCTTTACTGTACATACCTTTACATGAAATATTCAATGTGCAATGGATGCATCTAGGGTTTCTGGGCGATCACAAGCTTTGGATGTTGTCAAACACTCAACAGCTTGTTCAGATATGAAATGGAGTGAACTTTGCGCTGAAAGCCACAAGATTTACACCTGATCCATGTTTTGTTTTCAGGTTGAGGGCAGTGAGCTGAAGAAAATCAGAACCAACTCTCGTGTTTACCAGCGTTACTACCTGCTGGACACAGGCCTCCAGGCTCTCTGCTGGGAGCCGTCCAAGAAAGAGTCAGACAAAGCCCGGATCTCTCTAGACTCCATACGGGAGGTTGGTACACAGAGTGAGAGTGTTCTAAATCAGACCTTTATTATGAATGACCTCATTGATTCCTATTGAGGCAAAGGCAATATTTACAACCCTGAAGCGTGTTGAAGACAACGGTTGATTTGTTTTAACGATCTGATATTAAATTCTAGGTACGGACCGGTCGTAACACAGAAACCTTCCGCACCAGTGGGGTTTATGAGCAGATTTCAGAGGACTGTGCGTTCTCCATCATCTACGGGGAGATGTATGAGAGCTTGGACCTGGTGGCAAACTCTGCTGAAGTGGCTAACATTTGGGTGACTGGCCTGAGGTACGACAGTACAAAGAAGCAGAGCATTCCTTACACACACGGTGTAAATGTGCACCAGAAACACATTGCATTTATTACTGCGTCAATAATCTCGTCAATAATCTCTGGGTTTTCAAAATGTCTTAACATCTTCTCAGCAGTAAAAAACTTCAGTAGTATGCTAAAGAGAGAACAATGAAATCAAATGTCTAACAGTCAGTGTTCAGCCTTTACACTACTTCTCTGTTGCATACAGTATTAAGGCTCAGGCTATCAGCATTGTTTTTGTTGACCCATAAGCTTAAATTGGTCATAATTTAATCACTTTGATTGTCAATCAAATTGGTAATAGTAGCCTGATCATACCTTTTTGTGGTGCACATGAAATCTAGCAAAAATCTGAGGGATTTAGAGACACTTTAGATGTTAAAGAAAAAAGATCTAGGGACCCATATATTCTTATTGCTTAGCAGAACTGTGTTTTAAAATATTTAGAGAGAGAATTTTACAACTCTGGAAAGTTATTATGGCATCAGGTCATTTATGTCAATGAAAGAGAGTTAAACAGTAGAGATATGTTCTTCAGTCTTCAAAGTAATCCACAAGGAATAATGCATTTGATTGTTGAACTGAAGCCCCTTTCTGTGAGACATTAGTGTTGTATTTCATCCATTTTTAGCAGGCAGTGGTCGGCCTTTTATTATGAAAAATGTGTCTGCTTTTTTGCACACAGGAATAAAGCCATCTTTACGATAAACTGCTTTGCAATGTAACAAAAGGTCTTAGTCAAGTCAGTTAATTTATGTAGCGTAACATCAGGACTTTCACTTTTGCTCCAGAAAAAAGGCTCTGCAAGGTTTACTCACTTCGACCGTTTTTTCAAGGCGCTGTAGCTAATGTGCGTGTTGTCCTAGCTGTCTTCTGTTGTGCAGGCATTCAAATGTTTTTTTTCTTACTGAGATGATTAGAAAGTTGACTGAAGATGAGAAATAATAAAAACATTTAATTTGTGTTTGAACTCAGGCCTTTGAATGTCCGTCAATCATCATTTCTAGTGCCATATGCTTTGCTTTTTCATTGTATTGATTGTTTTGGGGAATAGTGAAATCATGACAGGCTGATTTCGTTGTGAAGCTCTTTGAGATTGAGCTTGTAGTGAAGGGTTATGACAGTGAATTGAATTGGACTTTTCCCAATTATTTCATATGAATGTCATCGAAATGCCTGACATGGACATTTTTGTGATGCAGTCTTGTAAGGAAAGTATCTGTCCTGTCACATCTACCTTGTCCCCTCTTCCCTCATCTTCCTTCAGGTATCTGATGCAGTACGGGAAGCACGCCCTTGACATGCTCGCCAGCAGTCAGGACAGTCTTCGTCTTGTGTGGCTGGAACAGTTGTTCTCCTCTGCTGCTGATTCAGACGGACAGGAAGACATGGAGGAAGGGATCCACTTGCAGTCAGCCGTTAAGTTGATACTGACTGTAAACCCTGGAGTGAGCAGCAGCAAAGTGGAGAACAGGTTCAAAGAACTTCAAAGACTTCGAGAGAAAATGTGTGGGCTAGCCATTGATAATGGATCTGAAATTAAAGAACATGTTGAAACCAAAAGACTGATGGGAAAAAATGTAAGTGTCACCAAGCAGGAGTTCATTGAGGTCTTCCATGACTTCTGCACACGTCCAGAGATCTACTTTCTGTTGGTGCAGTTCTCCAGCAACAAGGAGTTCCTGGACACCAAAGACGTAATGAGGTTCCTCGAGGCTGAGCAGGGCATGGCTCAAGTGGGTAACACAAATAAAGAACGCATACAAACAGCAGAAAATCAGTCCATTTTTACTTGTTAATCGCCATGTCTCGAACCTTTGGCAGAGCTAGACGAAAAAGAGACAGACAGAGAGACTGTAGGGGGGAAAGACAGGGAGACATACAGACAGCAACAACATTTACAAAAGATAACGGAATCTCAGCAGCAATCCCGATAAAAATAGAAATATGACTTATGTTAGCAAAAACCTCTTGTTAATGATTAAATAAGTACGACAATAATAATTGTAGTAGTGGGTGCAAACCATGTCAGCAGCAGCAACAACAATTAACAGGAACTTGCAAAGATGGCTTGGTGTATCAAGTCGCTTGGAGTGAAAGCCTATAGCAGGACTAAGACAAGCCTGAGCCAGCCCTTACTATAAGCTTATAAAATATAAACATTTTAAGTGCACTCCTAGAAGTAGTGAGGGTTTCTTCATCCCGGACTTAAACTTGATTCAAAAGGAGAGGGGTCTGATAATTAAAGGCTCTACTTCTTGCCACCGTCCCAGCTTTTTTGAAACATGTCGGCATCAAATCCATGTTGAGCTAATAAAACTTCCCAGGGCAGATGATAACAGTGAAAATAAGTCAAGTGTACATCTCCAAGTCAATCCAAGCCTTTCTGTTGTATGTTGTTAGACCCTTGTCCTGTTTGTCCTTCATAGATCCCGTTTCTCACTCTGTCCTTCAGGTGAGCGAGGAGACCAGCTTGAAGCTCATCCAGTCCCATGAGCCATCAGAGGAGGGCCGGCAGCAGGGATACCTGTCCCTAGATGGCTTCACAAGCTACCTCACTTCTGCAGAGTGCCAACTCATTGACGGGGAGCACGACACGGTGTGCCAGGACATGACCCAGCCTTTATCCCACTACTACATCAACTCCTCCCACAACACCTACCTCATTGAGGACCAGTTTCGAGGTCCATCTGACATCTCTGGCTACATCCGCGCCCTCAGGATGGGTTGTAGATGTGTGGAGGTGGATGTTTGGGACGGCCCTGATGAGGAACCTGTTGTTTGTACCGGCCACACGCTTTCTCCACCTCTTATCCTGCGTTGTGTGTTAGAAGCAATTGGAAAGTTTGCGTTTGTGGCTTCGGAATATCCGTTAATTGTATGTATTGAGAACCACTGTTCGCTTCAACAACAGAGAGTGATGTGGCAACATTTCATGAGGATATTTGGGGACAGGTTATACATAGATCCTCCAGACAAAGGGGCGCCATACCTGCCATCGCCACATGACTTGAGGCATCGAATTCTACTTAAGGGTAAAAAGCTGGGGCCAGGTCCTGATGGGCAAGACGGGGAGGTAAGTGAAGAGGATGAAGGGGCAGAGATGTGTCAAAGGATGAAAGCAGCTAACAGTGTAGGGGCAGCATCAGGAGGTAATGAAAAGGAAGCGACGCAGAAAAATGTCCCTTTAACACCGGACACTCAGTCTAATCCTCTTCCTCTTCCTCCCAAACGTTTCCAACTATTGAAGGAGCTCTCTGATCTAGTTACTCTTTGCCACTCAATCAGCTTCATTGACTTTTCAACCTCATCCCAAAGCCAAAAACCATGGGAATTGTGTTCCTTTCACGAGTCTCTGGCTGTGCATCTCGCTGGCGAGAGCCCTGGTGACTTTGTCAATCACAACAAGCACTTCCTGTCCCGGGTACACCCCAGCCCCATGCGTATTGATTCAAGCAACATGAACCCTCAGGACCTGTGGAAGTGCGGTTGTCAGATTGTGTCTATGAATTTTCAGACAGCAGGGCTGATGATGGACCTGAACACAGCCTGGTTCAGACAGAACGGGAGCTGTGGTTACGTTCTGCGGCCTGCCATCATGCGGCAGGAGGTGTCGTATTTCAGTGCCGACACTAGAGACACAGTGCCTGGTGTGTCTCCGCAGCTGCTTCATGTCAAGGTGTGTAGACCATGAGAAATTTTGCAATTGCAATGAGCACAAGCCTTATTTCTTCAGAAACTTGAGGAATAATTCCAATTTATTTTAACCTGTAGCCTTACTTGGGTATCCACAACATCATGCAATGTGGTGAATTCCCTCAGTTCCTCTGCTAATGGCTGAGGGTTTGATTAATACCTGATTAATATTGTTGCTTGTGTCAAAATCTGAAGGTTCATGTACTTGGATTGGCAGAATATCACTGTTACTGATAAAGTTCAATGACACAACTACCATTGGGGTTTAGTTTATTTTTTAAACTGGGATTCTTTTCTTAACTCATGTATTTTCTAAAAAATTCTAGTTAAAGAATACTAGATTTTATTTTAATCCTTCCCTCAGGTAATTAGTGGCCAAAACCTACCAAAGCCAAGGGGTTCTGGGGTCAAAGGTGACGTGGTGGACCCCTATGTGTACGTTGAGATCCATGGCATCCCAGCTGACTGCACAGAGCGCCGCACCAGGACAGTGATCCAGAACGGAGACAACCCAATCTTCGATGAGAGCTTCGAGTTCCAGATCAACCTGCCGGAGCTCGCCATGGTTCGCTTTGTGGTGCTGGATGACGAATTTATTGGGGACGAGTTCATAGGTTGGTGTCAGGGGTCAGAAGGGTAAATCAACTCAAAAGCATGTTTTTATAGTTTAAAGGTGCACTATGTAGTTTTGGTAGAGAAATGTGAAAGTTGGAGAAATTTGCAGATGCAGTGGTATATGTTCATAACTCAACACACAAATTGTCCTCAGATGAAAATGTTGTCCCTGTAACACTGTTTGAAGATAAAATGCTAAGCGTGAAGTTACGGTGGGGGGCCCGAAACAGTGAAACCGTAACTCTCCTGGTAGCTTTTTAGCTCCAAACTGTGTTCCAGGGACCCATTTTTTCTTTGAATAAAGTTTATGTATTTAGTTTAGAAAATATAGCATAGAATTGTTTCACTTCTCCAACTTTCAAATTTCACTACCAAATCTACATAGTGCACCTTTAAGTTGTGAAAAAGTGGATTAGACTTGCTACATGTTTCCGGCTATAAATTAAAATGTAATCTCCCTTCTATTACAGGTCAGTTCACCATCCCTTTGGAATGTCTTCAGCCAGGATACAGACATGTACCACTCCAGTCTCTGACAGGGGAGGATCTTACCCACGCCAAACTGTTTGTCCACGTAGCCCTCACTAATCGAAGAGGAGGGGGAAAGCCTCACAAAAGGGGTCTGTCAGTGAGGAAGGCTCGCAAAGGGAGGGACTACCCAGCTCTGAGGGACTTGGGGGTACGCTCTGTCGATGAGGTTTTCAAGATGGCTGCTCCTCTGCTCAGAGAAGCCACGGACCTGAAGGAAAACATGCAGGTGAGCAACAGGGAAGAGTGACAACAAAAATCATCAGAAACATCAGAAAGTTGTATTACAACAACAAGGATATTTTATAATTGATCTTGTGTTTATATTACACTCAGTCCTTTCCAATCATTTTTGTTGCACCCCGAAATCATTTGCTTAGTTTTGTTCATAATACATGAATGATGATCCTCGTGGATATGTAATTTCTCTTCACCATTTTCAGAATTTAACCATTATCGTGTATACAACTGTAAAAGAGAAGACAGAAGCCACTAGTAATGTTTTTTTCAGATTTTCTTTCTAAGCTATCCAACCATGGTAGCAAGAGAGACATGCATACAGTATGTCTTCATTTCTTTATTGAAGCTGCAGGCGAGAACAGCAGGAGAGCAAATCAATAGATGAAGGAAAAGATAAATACCTGTAGCTGTGTCACAGCGGCAGCTTTTGATACGCTGTGTTTAGTTTGTAAGGGAGAGAGAGTGTTGGAAAATCAAGAGGGAGATGGGATGGGGAAGAGATTTCATAGATGTTTGTCTTTTGTCTTTCAAACAGCACTCAGTCGCAGTGTTCAGGGAGCTGTGTGGGGTGTCAGCAGTGGCCAACCTCATGCAGTGCGTTCTTGCTTTGGGCTCCAGGGTGTCAGGACCAGACGGGGCACCGTTACTTCTGTTTGACCTTAGGGACCACTACCCAAGTCTGGAACCCCAAGGGCCCCTACCAGATGTCCTCCGCAGGGTTGTTTCAACCTATGAAATGGTAAGAAAGGGTCCGCCCTCTCTGGAGGATGACATCCTTCGTACATGGGGCGCGAGCACTAACCACTAGGCTACCAGCGCCCCTGGTTTACTTACTTTATCATCTCTGAAATGCATTAAAAGTAATGAGATAATATGTGCAACTCATAGTCTGTACGAAACATGGACGTATACTCAGTGATGTCACTTATTCGTTTTTGAATAGGGATTATGAAAGCCAAGAATGGCGGTCACAATATTGGAAATGCTGACTCCAACTTACTTACAGCTAAGCTAGAAGCAGGCAAAAAGGTGGAGTTCAATCAATATCATGAATGCTGAAACACGCCTGTCTAGCTTGTCATCCAGCTAGCATATTAGAAACAATGAAAGCAAAACAAACAAAGCCAGTTTAAGGTCAGTAACAGGATTTAGTTAAAGTGAAGCCTAGCCTCCTGGCAGAAAACAACATTACATCTTCTGTTTCTGCCATCTGTCTGGCTGCTGGCTGCAATACTTTTAAAATTGATGTTTGCTCAAAGTGCACTTCTTCATGTTTCATATTTCCCAGGAGTCTCTTCGGTGGGATGATGGACAGACAGTATGAATTGCCAATTTAGAAATACTATCCAGCGAGCAGTATATGTGCTGTGTGAGTTAGGGAGAGCAACAGAAGCTGGCTGCAGTTGAGATGAATTGATCTGTTTCTGGTCTTATTAAGTTATGATGAAGGTTCACGTGTATAAGCTGTGACACTTTAATTTAACTACGGTTGTTTGTCAATGCTATGCAACCAGCAACCACACAAGACCCATGTCTGTCTTTTTGTGCATTCGTGTGTAAGTGGAAGCATGCAAATGTGTGTGTATGTGTGTGTGAACACTTCCGTTTCCAGCCAAGTGTGTCAGGGTTGAAAAGGCTCACCCTCGTGCTGAATACCATTAGCATAGATTTGAATATTGTTCTGCTGAATGGATTCCACACCTCAATCCTGATGCCTGCGGGGATAAGCAAAAAAAATAGTGACAGGAAATGGGGATGAGTGTGTGTTTTATCTTTGTGTGTGTGCCTGTGTGTTGTAGAATTGGATCTGGTCAAAGTGGTGTACTGTAGTTAATCCCTTATTTGTCAGACATCATTTTTTTCCCATAGAGGGGTCACGTCCCAGCAGGGTTTGTTGTGAGAGGAGGAGCAGAATTAATCAGGCAGAAGCTGCTCATGTCATTTCTGTGGGTGTGTTTACATGTGTGTGTGTGTCTGTTTTATGTGTTACTTTAAAGGAGCTGTTAAATTAGTCCCTGTAGGTGCCTTCCGCTGCTCACAAACCTACATGTCGACTGTGCATATTGTGGTTTTACTGCTGAAAGTGTGAACTCAATTGGCCATTATCATAATTTGAACGACCGCGACCTTATGCACAACATCACAACAGTGTTTTATTTAATAGCAAATAACCTCCCCTGTGATTTACACCAATCTGTTCCCACCCTTTATTCTAACTATACAATGTTCTTAAATAGCAGGGATGTGTATATGTGTGTGTGTGTTTAAGTCTAATAGATGTCTCCCTCTCTGCAGATGGTCCAGGCGAGCAGAGCAGTAATCGAGCTCTCTGATGGAATCTTCGACAGGATCCTTCATGTGCAGACGATGGGTGTGTAGGTTTGTGTGTCAGTGTGTATAAGTAATGCTGATATGTAGAGTGGAGAATACGGGCTGTACTTAAGTTCCTTGTCCACTCATGATAAGACTCCCACACAGCCTCTTTAACAGTGCAGGTATCCACTTGGCTGTGGAAGCTTTTGTCATTAACTTAACTGCATTTGTTCATTTTCTTCCTTGTCTGTCCTTTTTTTGTCCTTCTCATCTCTCCTTTCCTTTAACTCTTCCTGTTTTTTTTTTTTTCGTTTGACTTTCTCTCCTCTGTCAATACTTTAACCTCTCATTCACTCTACTCTTTTTCTTATATTATCTTGCCCTTCTTTTCCTTTCCCATGCTGTCTCATTTTTTCTTTCTCTTCCTCTAGACTTCTTGTATCATCTCTCCTTTCCACTGATGGCTTGTTTCTCCTCTCGTGATCTGTCTTTCAACTCCTGTCCTTAAATCAACCACCATATTTTTATCCCTCTTGTCCTCTGCTAACATCTTATGTCTCACAGAAGGTTGTCTGGGTGTTTGTCTGGCTCCGTTCATCTGTATGTTTTGGATGGACCGATTTTAAATTGGCAAAGCTCCCGTCATCCATCACCCTTAAGCAAAGGGGCATCACGTCTGACCGGCTGATATTATTTTTGTGATCTTTGGCAGAGGTTTGTTTGCATGGCATAGCCCCAAGGGTCATCTGACATTAGTCGCAGAGGCAATAAATATACACACACAGACCGACACACACACACACTTTACCCACATGCCCCTCCCTCCTCATGATTCAGTCTTCAGCTGTCACCCTGGAGAGAGTTTGATTGACACTTTGAAGTGTTAGCCAGAGAGATGGTGCAAAAAATAAACACATTCATTTTTTTACATGACTCTCCAGGTGCTGGATTTTAAAAAGCTACGGTTCCACGCGTCATGTGTATTTAGAAAATGCCTCTTGAGAGATTTATTTAAGCATTTATGGGTTTTATGAGAGTTTGTGGGTTGAAATTCAGACAGACTCGAGAGCCTATCAGTCCCACTCTTGAGAGAAGTGTGAATAGTTAAGAGGAAATAAGGAAGAAATTAAAATGAACCTGAAGCGAGGTGATATTTCAAGAGATGGAAGATCACTCAGGGAGTTTTTGACGGAGATTAGTATTGTTTACAACGGCTCCTTTTTCTTCCCAGACAACCCATCCCAACCTTTACTGAATTTTTTTTTAGGTTTCTGGAGCTACAGCTGTTCTTGTTGATCAAGTAATGGGGGACATATTCATCTGTTGTGTAGCTCAGTTTTGCACTTAAAGCCAACTGCTGCTGAGATGCTGTGTAACCACATTATTATCGTTTATCTTCTATTTCACATGTGATCTCATGCAGTAAATAAGTAAACAAAGTGAAAATGTGATGGTTCAGCCCTGTGCTGTGGGCCCGATGCCAGCAAGTTCATCTGACTAAAAGCTGCCGCAGAGCCTGGAGCCCGAGCTCCTGAACAAAGCTCTTCCTGTGCATACAAACTAAAGATGGCGATCAGGTGATCCCAAAGCGGAGGTCTTCCTCTCAGCTTGGAAGAGGGGGTGGGCAGCCATAAGCAGGTCACTGAGAGGGAGCCGTGGGAAGTCTAGTGGCAGAGATGGATGTCTGGAACATCAGAGAAGAGAGATGGAGCACAGAAGAAGAAAGCCGTGGGAAGATGAATGGCAGAGATAGATAGCTGGAGGCGGGGTTGAGAGGATGACAAGAACGCCAGCGGAGAAGAGAGAGAAAAGAGAGAAACGTGAACTTCAGTATTTGGATGTGATGGAAGTTTTAAGGCGTGATGGAAAAAAAACACCTTCTACTGGAAATAGTGTTTTTAAATGAAAAGTGTTGCAAAAATAACTCAACAGGAGGCTGTAAACCCGTTGGATGCTCCGGTCTCTGGTTTAAAGTTTCATGTCACTGACCACGCCCAACAGTGATGTCACGGCGTACACACTGGATAACAAAGGTGGAGCTCTATTACTGCGGTAGCGTGAGATGTTAAACCTCACAAGGTCTAGAAAAACAAAAAGTTCCTTCTCTGTACATTTTTTTTAAGATAAATAATGTTTCCAGAAACAATGGGGGCATTTTATACACACTATGTGCATGGCCGCCATTTTCCTCACACACTGAAGATGACAGGCTTAAATACTGTTATATTGTTGAATGTGGAAAAATGTACACCCCTACTATTGTATCAATTAACAGTGTAAAGCTACTGTTAGCATTAAAGCTAGTTTAACTATTAGCTATGAAGTGACGGAATGCGTAAACAACTTTTTTAAAGTGTAATGATACAAAGCATAGCCTGTTTACATGGAAGTAGTCACTCATTGGTTTCTGAAACTGACTAATGAAGGCTATGAATGGCCGGTGTCATATTGTAAACCCCTGTTTCAAACTAACTTTCGGTCAACCTAATTATGGGCCAAAAGCTGGAGTTGAGGCGGGCCTTAGGCCTCCTGACAAACAGATACAACAAGCCTGCCTGTCAGTCAGGCCAGTCACGCCCCCAGTATCTATATCTCTTCATATTTTTAAAAAAAAGTTTTTTGTTTTGTCTCTTTTTTTTGTATGAGCCTAGACAATGGCTGTGTCTGAAACCACATACTACATGCTGCCTACTAAACCTGCATACAAACCCAAAGGTTAATATTAAGAGGAGAAAAGTCAAGGCAGCTTTTGAAACCAAGTAACTGTACACACTGAAATATCAACATTTTACTCTGTGTGAAAGTCAGCCAAAAACTTCTCCATGGCGTCTACTCTCACTTAAATGCCGCCTTCTTTCATTTAGACTCATTTAGACGGATGGATTTTGCAGTAGAACAGTACATTTATTTTACACCATGTTCCAATATTTCTATCAATCTGAGGAACGTGTGCAGTCTGAAACATGGGGTGTGATCCAATCAGATTACCCCACTAGGATGGTGTATATAAGACTTCCCGGTCCGGGAGCCAGCCTCAGGCAGAGACTCGAGGAACTGCAGTTCTTTGCACTTCCACATTTGCTTCATTTCGCTTGTACGAAAGGCAATAAACAAACTGAACTTTGGTAAAAACGGCATATTTGGTAACCCATTAACTACCACTAGACCACAAATGCTGTCTAACAACCACTTTGTAGCTATTGTTACCTTTAGTTGGATTTCAAGCCTACCCTATTGCATCGTACAACACATTTTGTCACTAATGGTAAACATAGAAAGAATTGGTCTGTACCCTGACAGTGGCTAACTGGTTGTAAAATATGTTGTTCTACACTAAAATATGACCCAATGTCCCTCAAGATTCTTGTTGTTCATTCAGTTGCTGATTCATCTGAAGCATTTCATTAAAAAACAATTTGTCAAATTCTGTATTTTTAAAGCACTGACAACCTGCAACATAGCAGTATGACAGGATAACAGTATTTAAGCCCACCACCTTGATCACGACCAGTGAGGAAAATGTCCACCATATGAATGCGGTGAATAGTTGAAAAAAAAAAACGGGCTGTTTGTCAGATCTTTTGTGGTAAAAACTTAAAAGCTTTGCTATGGTTCCAACATTTTGAAATTCTTTCAAAGTTAGGAGGATGGGATGAGAGAGAAACACAATGGAAGCATAGGGAGTCACTGAATAGTTTGATGAGTAAGAAAAATGTTGTGAATCATACTCTGTGGCCATGAAATGTCAGTACTTGAAAAAAAGACGAAGCCCTCAACCACCATCACCAAAACACAAAATACTTCATCCAAATGTTTTAAAACTTTTTGCTTGAGTAGAGTTTAGAGACTAGCAGACTTCACACAAAGGAGCATTGAAGCCAAGAACCTCAAATGGCCTTTAAGCCTTTGATACATTTATTTGTTTGGATTTTACATTTCACAAAATGCCAGTAAATGCACTGTACACACTTTGTTGTGTGCTCCCATAATGCCTGCTCACAGTTCAGATAGAGGACAGGAAGTGAAGGTTGCGCACTTCCTGTTGTGTCATGTGGCAGACCCCCTGAAGGTTATTTTGGCCCGTGGGTTGGGACCCTGTTTCTGTGTGTGCACACTGTCCCAGGATTGACTCGGAAATAATGTTCTCTCCATTGGCTTCGCTTGGTTTCACAGGGAAATAGACACACACACAAACTAAACTGGCACGTAGGCTTCGAGTTGCCTAGCAACCATTTGCTAAAGGTTATTATACAGGCAACTTCTGTAGGTGTGTGTGTGTGTGAATATGGAGCAGTGGCAACATATGTGTGTGCAGGTGTGTGTCAGTGTTTGCACTGACAGAGAAGGATTATGTGTAGAGAATTTTTTAATTATTCTCACATTCAGTCTTTTTACTCTGTGCGTGTGTGTCTGTGTGTGTGTGTGGTCCACAGCTTGGCATGGCTAACGTCTGGGCTCTTGTTGATGGCTCACAGCAATGTGTGCCCCATGTTAACCCACTTCCGGGTTTCCATGGTAACAGTAGGACAGTGGCCTGGGGTGGTCAGAGAAAGCCAGACACACAACAACACACAACAACACAACACAGTGCACACTCTTGAGGTGGCTGACAGCCTCACTTTTACAACCGTGTCTCTTTTTTCTCTCTTTATTTGTCTATGTTGTTCAGATGTCTGATCCACTACAAGCATTTTGTAATCCCTTACTTTATGTTTGTTTTTCTCTCTTTCTGATGCTTAAAGTTTGGTTAAAATGGCAAAGTTAGCAGACTTGCTGCCTCAGTGTGACTCCAGTCTGAATTTCAATAAGGAGGGATTAATTAGAAGTAGATAACATTTAGTGTGGGCGGAAACGTACAAAGACTTTGCTGATAAGAGCCCCTTGATGTGAAGCAGTTTCATTAAGCATAGGCTTCAATGCAGATAGGAGATAGGGCAGAATTCCCAAGAGTCTAGAGTCTGGCTGTGGTGGAGTAAAGTCTGCAGGTGGATGATGCAAACTATTCAAAGCATCAATGGCCAAGCATTGTGAAATTAGCTTGGGAGGGGATAAGGGGACTTAATGGTAACTAACGGTTGGTCAAAAGTGTTCAACTTCAAATAACTGTATTTATCCGTTAGGAACTTCAATTGTGTAAAAGCATCAGTTTTAATGAACGACAGCACAGCACAAAAACAAACCACACACACATCACATTCAACATCCAAAGTACAACCAAAGAGTTACTGAGTGACTAAAGCTGATTTGAATGCACGTTTAAGTGGCACATGTTCTGATTTCTCTGATGTTTTTCACTGTTGTATGGTGTGTGGTGTCTGTGGTGGTTGTGTGATGTGTGCTTGCTTTAAATCCTTAAAGGGACCAGTGTGCGCAAGTCTTTAACTGATGAGTCCACAGAATCAGAAGCATCCCTTTGTCTCCCGTTAATTACAGCATCAGTGCTGTTGTGCTGACTTTTAAAAAATGACCTGTTAAGTGATGACGGTGGTTTGTTTGAAATGAGAATCTGACCTCCAATATTGCAGTAATATCTGATTGCCATAATGTATAAGATCTGCCATAAAAACACTGAAATGTTCTACAGAATGCTAACATGCTAAAAGAAGTTAACATCCAAACTGAAGGCAGATCTTATTTTCAAAAAACATGCAAATGCATGCACAATTTCATCATCATTAGTAGGAACACTTTGATTTGAATAAGCAGAAGGAGGAATTAATGATCCACCTAGCTGCCTAGATCCTGTTGTAAAGGAGAACACAACAAGATTATGCGGTAATATTTGGACGAGATGGTTGATACCCAAGAGATCAAGGTTAGTGACTCGAATGAGCTGAGATCAAACCAGGCGATCAGCTAGTGGCAGCTAGCTGTCACTCAAAGCAGCAACAATCTTAATGATGCTTAATTTAACACCTTTACAATTAAAAGGATACGTTTTGTGGGAAAATAACATCAATGGAGCTGTTATAACTAAGAACAAAAGCAAAACTTGGATTACCTGTCTTTATGTACCGTGTCAAGTGGCCATTAAGGGAACAGTAGTATGTAGGCATATCCTGGCTTCATTTTTCAGCTCCGTTTGCCACTTTTAAAATGGGCACAATTGAAAAGCTTAGTGTTGGAAAGAATGGTGGTAAAAAGTGAGAGCCCCGCCCCCTGGTAATGAATGAATGTACAAGATTAAACAGAATTTGATCCAATCAGGGTTTAGTTGTTTCTGTTTGCATCAAAGTTTTGATCTGTGTTTACAACTTGAACAATAAGCCAGCTTACCCTAAATGCTGGTACAGTAGATATAGATTAACTCTTTTCAAATAAACAAAACATCACCCACTAATCCTGCTTCTCGTGTGTGTGTTTGTTTGTATATCTGTATGTCTGTATGTATGTGGGTATTTACTTCTCTAGCCATGGAGTTTCATGAGAAGCTGCAGAGTCTAGCGGCGAAAGAGGGGCTGAAAGGTCGTAAGATCAGCAGAGCTCTGGAGAGTTTCAGCTGGAACATCACCATCCTTAAGGTCAGCAGGAACCCACACTCATACACACACAAAATCCCAAACAGCCTTAAGGGTAGACCGTTAGAGCATGTTTAGCCTCAGGCTAACTGCTCATACTTTTGCTCTCTTTCACTTATACTCTCTGTACTCCCTTACTCCTCTGGATATCCCCCGTCAGGGTCAGGCCGATCTGCTGAAGCATGCCAAAGCCGAGGTGCAGGAGAACATGAAGCAGGTCCACGATGCTGCTTTGACAGGAAACCTAACCAAGGAGAGCATGGGAGTGAGAAGAGTGCGCTCACGTCGAGGACAGGATGACAAGTCCAACACGAGTTCTCAAGCACCCTCTGTGTAGCAAACATCCAACACATCATCACGGATCAAACTGCCATCATAGCTGCTGTGACAAACCTCTTTCCTTTTATTAAACTTCTTCCCCTGCCTTTGTGGAATGCTTTCCCGACACTCTGAAGGAGCTTAAGCAAGTTTTTGTTTGTTATTTGGGACAAACAGAAGAGTGGATGAACCTAAAAGTGGTCAGAATGCAGCCATCGAGCATCCACCTGTTGCACAGAGCTGCAGATGCCAGAGCTGATAAAAGACACTGGAGGGATGAATGTAGTTTAAAGCCAAGGCTCAGTTTGTACTGTATTAAACTGTAAATATTTAGGTCTATTAACCTCTTCTTATGTACAATTTTTCCTTAAAAACAGGACTAATATTTCATTTTTCAGGCAGAAAGCTTCAACTGAAAGCTCTTTAAAGCCTTTTGGAAACTTTTGAAAAACTGCCACCTCCACATGTTAGTGAAAATCTAGCAATATCAAGCGAGGATTCAAAATCAGGTCTAGGATAGGGTTTACTCAAAATATATACACTTTCTTGATTATTAAATATATAAGAACAGCAAGAATCTGTGGTTTAAGGTCTTCAAAAGGTAAATCTCTTTGACCATTGCTGCCCCTCCATGCCTCTTTCATTGATTCATTTGTTTACTTGAATCCTGCTCTTCAACCTCTCACCTTGAGGTCAGTTGTCTTCTCCATCTCACCATCTAACTATTGTTGCCTCTCGTACAGTATTCTATATTTTTGTATTTCTCTAAACCTCCTGTGCTATTTAAACCACTGTTGCCGCTGTATTGATCGATTAACTCTGAATCAGTTCATGGGAACAAATCCCTTTATGTTCAAAGTGCTTACTTTGTGTTCAAAACTCTGTACAGTATTTTAATATGTTATTCTATCCTTTTGCTGTGAAGAATATTTTACATAAGTTATTGATCCTGAATGAAAACATTCCAGATACATGTTTAAGGTGCAGTAGATTAAGTTCGATCTGTTCAGCTCTGTGATTGGTTGAGGACCCTATGTCACAGTCAGGATGTAAATAAACTAGTTTTTAAATGAAGGATGCTCACGTTTTGTTTATTTTCTTTCTGCAGCAGCTTTGCTTTAATGTGCATTCATTCATACCGACACATGCAGCGCGTTCTGTGGAGTGCAAATGACAGCTGGGGACAATCTACTGTCAAAGGGATGCAGACCTTTAGTGCTGCAATGTACAGAACATCAAAGCCTCCAATCAGCTTCCATTAATGCAGATTAGGGTTGAAAGACCGTGGTTTACTGAAAAAAGGATTTGCATTTGTGTGTTTTTCTACATCCTATCCTTCAGTCGATAGTTGTAACTTTGAACATCAAATGGTAAATGGACTTGAGCTTAAAGCGCTTTTCTAGTCTTCTGACTACACAAAGTGCTTTTACACCGCAGGTCACACCTACCCATTGACACCCTGATGGCAGAGGCTGCTATGTAGTGAGACCATCAGAAGTAACTCATTCCATTCATACACAACTTGGGGTTATTTGTCTTGCCTAATGTGGCTGCAGGAGCTGGGGATCAAACCCAAAATCTTACGGTTGAGACAACCGACTCTCCCAACAGAGCCACAGTCGCCCATCAACGTCAGCACAAGGTCCATTTTGCATCTGTGCTGGAGCTTTAAGTTTACCTTTATCTGTCATACAATTGTATGTGTTTGAATAGCGAGGAAAAACACGGTACATGCATGGCCATATAGATGATGGTCAGTCTACCACTTAAATACTGAATTATGTAAATATGTATTGTTTGGATTTAAACTGTATATACAGACCTTCATGGTCACCAGAGGTTAAATCCTTCTGAGTTTGGTGATTTGCCACTTTTGTCACGTTTGTTGTTTTGACAGCTACAAAAATGATTTTTTTTTTTTTAAAAGCCTTTTTTGTTATACTTACGTTTCAGGATGTAACCGTTGAGTCTTTTTAACGTGTTATTGTCTTGTATCATGTATTGTGTTTCTATGTTTGGCAACTCATTTTTTATTGGAAACTTTAACAACTGAGATGTTTTTTAAAATCTCAACAAGCTTTTCATGGTAAGATAAAGGTTGAATTTAAAATACACAAAATGTGTTAAAAAATGTTAGCATGCTACATAACTACACTACAACACTGAACATGACAAAAAAAGCATTTTCGTTTTTAGCATATTAGCATGCTAACATTAGCATAGAGCTGAAAGCATGTAGAGCCTTACAGAGCGGTTAACATATCTGTACTGTAGGATATTTTTTTCCTGAGTATATGAAGGGATATGTTCATTTTAGCCTCAAGCCGTTAGCCATTGTTACACAACTGAAAGCTCCAGTACAGCTTCTGAAGGGCCACAACTCAAGAGTTCAAGGATTTCTGACTGACAATAATGTAACATAAAGTAGTACACCAGCTGAACTGATACTAAACATTAACACACACAAAGTTTAACCTCACTGTCCTACAAACACGCCGAGCATCCCCACACAGACACAATAACTTCAGTGTGTAGCAGGAGCTATGTAGTTTTATTTGACTTGAGTTAATTATATTGAATGAGCAGCTAGAGGAACATTCTTCGTGTGTGCTGCTATACATGGTTTCCACAGGACACGAAAACAACTCCGTTATGAATGAAAAACTATGAATTAACACATTAAAATGTCCACATAGGAATCAATTTAAAAACAAAAAAAGTTAACAAAAAAGACCTATTCCATTTGTATCCAGGAAACTAAAGGTCTAAGGGTAAAAATAAGGTTAAAAAAAAGAGAGAAAGACTAACAAAAATAATAAGATCACAGAGTCAGGTTTTTTGGTTGAGGAGGATAATGGTCAGAGGCACTGGTTCAGGAGGGGGAGAGAAGCAGATGGCTTTCCTTTGAGCAGAAAACATCTTCCGAAAGGACGCAGACACACAGACATAACACAGGCAGAGGAACATCTCCACATTCAGAAGAAACAGAGCGACACACTTCCGACATTACAGTAAGCTCTGGGGGAGAGGGTCCTCCCCTGTGAAGAAATGTATTTTGAGGTCCAACTCTTCAGAGTAATCATGTAGTAAGGGCTAAGAAGTTCAATGGCGCCCTCTCTCTGTGGAGCAGGGTGCTACAGTTAAATATAACGAGAAAACATGGTGAGGAGACAGGCATTAGATGAGAAAGCATACAGCATCAGCTCAGACAGATGCCAGGTAAAGAGACAGAGTATAATAAGTTTGTGACTGGAAGTGTCACAGTCCACATGTGCAATTTTTTTTTTTTTTTTAGCTCCACCGAAATATCTGCAAACTCCACCCTCTGTTTCTGAGTCAGTTTTTAAGGATCACATCCTCTAAACGGGAAGATAAACAGGTATAAGAAGAGGAGGTGGAGAAGTTATTTGCTAGTTCAAAGGTCATTCGGGTTCACGATGGTGAAGTCTGAGTCCTTGCTGTGGGTGGAGCCCTCATCTGGGCTGGAGGAGCCCGAGTTGGGTCCCGCCATGAGGGGGTCATGGAAGGTCCCGGCTGCGCCCTCGGGTTCCAGACGCACCATGCCGCGCCCTCGTCCGATTGGAGGGGTGCGCTCTGCCGCAGCCCTTCCTCCTGCCACCCTTCCTCCCTCCTCCGCAGGCTGCAGATCTCCATCCTGGGACACGAGGATATAGTCGTCCCAGTTTTTACCCTCTGAGCCGAGAGAGGATGCAACCTGTGCAGGACAGAAAATGAAGGGCGTCAGTAGGACAATCTTACTTCAGATATGTACTGCACTCTAAGTAAATCATTGCAGAGGATTTGTTGTTAACATTAGATTATATAAGCATGACTGCATCTTGTTTGGCCCTGAAGCTTTTTTTTAATTCATGCAACAAACCACAGCCTCCAGGGAACATGTATGTTCACCACACAGTTTCAGTATTATGCAGCATAATTATGTCTGATTAATCTCTAATGGTACGAGCTTTAGCAGCACATGACCTAATCCTGCAAACAACAGAACTCTGGTACAAACATTGGATCATTTCTGCACACAGTTTGTTTGCCTATAAAGGATGAGCTGTATAAGATCCGAAAACCACAAAACAACAGAAAAACTAACAGTCTGAACTGTTTTTAAGTTAATACAAATACACAACAAAGATTATTCAAGCAGCCTAAAAGAGGACTGACTTGTTGATCAGCTGGTGTCGCCGCCTGCTCTTCTTCTTCTCTTTCATCTGTGCTCACACTCCCGTCCAGATCGGAGTCCCGCTCCCGCGTGCCGTGTCTGTGTTGGTGGTCACTGAGGAGATGGTTGGCACTCAGAGCAGCCTCAGCTGCTGCTGCGGCTGCTGCTGCCGTGGCGGTGTAGTGATCATCAGCGATAGTGATCTCCTCGTTCTCCTCGGCCTCCAGCTGACTTTGGTTGAAGCGCAGCGACCCTTTGAGGATGTCTTTGATCTGACAGGGTCAGACAAACAGACAAAAGGCAGGAATGTAAAGAGAGTATTATGACAGAAACTTAACACAAACATTTGTTTGCTCAGACCCACCTGTTTGAGTCCAGCCAGAGACACTAAGACCTCATCCTCTTTTTCCAGGTTTTCTTGGAGAATCACTTCCTGGATTTTACCTGTGGAGACACAAAAAAAAAGTGTTTCACTGTGCTACACAGCCAACAACCATCCTAATAATTATATTTTATTATCAAATTTCTGCTGCACTAACGTCTTCCTTAGAAAATGTGCTGGACAAACATTGATTTTAACACCTCAAATAAATAAATAAAGTAAATACAAATACTTCAATGAACAAAACGTTGACCTACAGTATATCTATTTATTTAATCAAATGCTTGATTAACTTATTGTAGAAACTAAAATTGTACGTGTCTTGTATTTAGTCAAATATTTTTGGTATTTGGTATGAATGATGCTTCAGGTGTTGATTTAATAACATGCACATTTGACCGTCTCCTGCTGCTGTACTCACAGATGTGAGCGTTCATCATTTTGGCACAGTATTTGCTCATGGCCTCCAGATCGTTGATCTGACCCTGCAGGAATGAAACCTGGGCTTCAAGGTCCTCCTCCTGTGGATAACACACACACACACGAACACACACACACAAACACACACACATGTTGAAAACAAACAAAGCACAGGAGATCAAAAAGGAGCCAGGAAACAGAGGGTGAACAAATGAGACAAGATGCCCACAGAGGAGGGATGAGGGTTCAGACTGTTAGAGAAGATAGAAAGTGAGACAAACAGTGAAAAGGACAGACATGTGGAAATGTACACATGTGATTGGACTGCAGGTCACTCGGCTCACCGTCTCTTTCTTGCCCATGGACTTGCTGTGGGAGCGAGAGCGAGTGATGTTGAAGAAAGACTCTTTCTTGGTGGCGGAGAGGGGCGGAGATGAAGTGCTGACATCACTACCTCTGGAGGGGGGCAGAGGCGGGGAGGCGGTGGACTGACCACGCCCACCCGAGAGGCTTTCTATGCTGGGAGAGGAGCTGACTGTCCGTGAGCTTTGGCCTGAGGAAGGGACAGGCAGAGGGAGGAGGACACACAACATAATAATAAGAATGTGAACTTCGAAAAATTCAAATGAAAAACGAAAACCTTCAAGTCTCTTGACAATAGGGGTGTAGCTTTTCATTTTGGATTGATTTTCTTATTCTGTTTTATTATATCAGGATGCAAAAACAACACTGAGACAAATTCCTTGTCTGTGTCATCCTACTTCCTTATAAACCTGATTCTGACCGGCATGCTTTTTTCGGTCCTTTCTTTGAAAACCTTGTAAGGCGGTTAAAAGCTTGACATTAAAAAGAAGCACGTTTGTTTAAATGGTATACGGTATATATTCTTTAAAATAAGACTATGATTAAGAAAGTGAAAAGAAGAGAAAGGTCACAATAAGACATAATAAGATGTTATGATTACATTTGCATTTCAATGATGCATAAATAATCTATAATTAAAACATTTAATTACATTTGCCTCTTAATAACTTTGTCCTTATTCCGTCTTTCTGTTATTTGTTTTTAAATGTATTCAACTTCAAACTAACTTTTGTAATTTGTACAATATACATGACTGTCTATCCCTAAAACAGTCTACTGCTTCAACATGTACAACATAAGCTACTTTTAATTTGAACCTCAGTACTTATTATTACAGATGCATTAAGCAGAATGTCATTAAATCATTAAATGAGGTTAGAGAGCCACAGCAGGAGGTCTGAGGCGTCACTTTTTTTATTTTCTCATTTTGGTGGCCAATCAGAGCTCCTGCTCTCTTATGACAGAAATTAATATAATCTAAATACAGACATATTGTTAATTTCATTATGTTTCTTACATTAGTTTAAACATGGACTGATAATAATTATACACTATATATAATTCCTAATTATTTTTGGCTGAATGGAAGAAGCTGTTTTCCTTGAAAAAAAAAAGACTGAAAAGACAAACAAAATCTTCTGTGACGAGCTCTGTAGCACATGCTCTGTAGCACATGCTCATAGCAACGCTGACAGCAGAAGCCACAACACATCCGTGTTGTTCATGCTTTCAGTTTTATTCTGATGTGGAGAGCTGTGATCTCCCTCTGCTGGTCAGAATTAAACATTACATGCTTTGGACACGAGCCTAGTTTCTGAAATATGTCGATATCTAGGAGCGAATTTAGAAGCAAGAACAGTTCATGACAAACAATGTGTGTGGACACGCAACGTCAATGCAAGCTTGGACATACCTTGTGTGTCAGTGTGAGTCTGGGCTGGGGTAGCGAGCTGAGACACTCCACCTGAAACTACATCTGACAGACATGAGAGTCAAACCTAAAGCTGTCCCTGTTTATAAACCGATTCATGTGCTCAGGGTTAATGTGTACATGCAGCTCATTGATCAGGTGCACAACAGCAAACATAAACACATATTAGAGAATAATGGCTGTGGCTTTGTGTGTGTCCTGCTGCTCACCTTTGCTGAGATGGACCGGCATGCTCTCGGACTTGAGCAGGCGGTAGTGTCGATTCTGTGTGTGGCTCTGCGGAGGAGCTTGGCCTGATGGGGGCTCAGCCAGCGGGTGAGGCAAGGTGGGCGCAGGCAAAGATAATGGAGCAGTCAAGGAGGAGGAGGAGGAAGAGGTGGAGTGAACCTCACTGTTGATCGGTGAGACGCCGCTGGAGCCGCTGGATATAGCCGGAGCGATGAGCTTCCTGCCGAAACTGAGCAGGCTGCTGGAGACCTTGTTGATGTTGAGGGGGGCCGTCTTTGTACTAGAACCAGTTCTACAGAGACATTCAAGTAAGCAAAGACCAAAGAGGAAAACCAAAAGCCTACATGCAGAGCACTTAAGACATTTCTCTAATGTGGAACTTTTATTTAAAATTACATTACAAAGTCTTTCGGTTTTTTTTCACTTCGAGACAGCCAGGGGTTTGAATTTCATTTCTGCACAAAACTAAGCTCAACTTTCAGAGACGTTAGACTGAGTAAAGTAGTAAAGGGGCAAGATTAAAAGCAAGGGCGATGATTTAATGCACCCTTCATTAAGTGAGAGGAAGATAAGTGAGATTTGACAGTTGTCTGTGTGAAAAAAAAAAAATTCTAGATCTATGCAAAGCAAATACGGACAGGTCAAAAAAGTCATGGGTAGTTGACAACTTGATCCAAAAAAGGAGCTTGTTGTTGATACTCTCAAGTGTTCAGTGAATTCAAACAAACAAAGAAGCTCAGGGCTGCAAATAAAAACAGCTTAACCACTGTTATCGAGGCAGTTTCTGCAAAATGTACCACTGCTTGGAGCACACTTACAGGTACTGAAGAATTATTTTTATATTTGTATTTATTTTTAACAATCTACTCTGCAAAAATCTTTTATAAAATCAATATAACAGTCCACAAGAGGCTTTAACAAAGTGAAACTCCACTCAAACCTGACAAGATAAAAGTGGACAATCTTAAATAATACACTGACTTCCAATGAGAAGAAGAGCTTTATGTGTGTGTGTGTGTGTGTGTGTGTGTGTGTGTGTGTGTGTGTGTGTGTGTGTGTGTGTGTGTGTGTGTGTGTGTGTTTTACCGTGTTTTGTTCATCAGGTCAGCCCCCCGTGTTTTGTAGTAATCCAGGTTCTGTTGAAACTGGTAGTTTACAGGTCGGGGATTGTTCTAAAAAAAAATTAAAAAAGGGACAAAATATCCAACTTTTGTTTGAGCAAATGTACAAGTCAGAGGTAGAAGAGTTTTTGGTGTGCGTGACAGACAAACGACCTGTCAACTCATAACATGTAGGTTTCAGCCCCTCTGTGTGCACGCCTGACTACCTTAACAAGCAAATACGTTGTTTTGATGCTTCTGAGTCAGTACATATGAGCAACCGAGGTTCTATCCTGCTCCCCCCTCAGCCCCGCTGTTATTTATGATGATGCTCCCCTAGGTGTGACTGTGATGTGGACATGGTGTGACATAGTCGTTCACCTGGGGGAAACGCTGTCAAGTCTGATCAGCACCTTCCTGGATTCTGGTCCCAGAAGAGCAGCAGACTGGAGTGTTTTAAGTTGTTGTGTGTGCGTGTAAGGGTCAGTGACTTTAAAGCAGGGAGAGAGGATTGTTTTGCACCGGGACAGTAAGGTGTTGACTAAGGTTAAAGCACCAGATAGAATGGTTGAAGATCCTGCAGGTCAAAGGTTAGTTTCAAGTAAAGGGGACAATTGAGTGTGTGTGTGTGAGAGAGAGGCAAAGGAGGAAACAACAATGAAACAAGTGTGTGACAGGAAAAAAAAATGCTGCGAGCTGCAGGTTATTTCAGTCCTCTTAAACGCTGGTTAAACCTTGATACATATTTTTGCACTATTCAAATTTAGCATACTTTCACATTTACTGTGGTGGCAGAATGCCTTCAAGAGTCACCAACTCGTTTTCACCCTCGCAGCCACAACATGACATCATAAAATGACATCATTTTAATGGGAGCGACTACTAAAATTAGCTGATGTTCTTAGTGGGCTGGGCTTTTTAAACTGGTTTTTATTGTGACTGGTTTTAAGATTAAATGACCAGCATACAAAACAAAGGCCAACAAGGCGAAATCAACATTCACCTTGCTAAAAAAAACACTACATTAGAATAATAAGGAAGATGGTGCTTGCTTTTTCTTATTTTTCAATGCCATTATCTTCAGAAAGAAATGTTTTGGTTTCTCATGAAAACAAGCTCTATGATCTCAGATTACAAGACTATCTAGACATAATCTAATAACTGTTCAGTTTTTATCAGAGATGAGGAATGCATAGAAAGTATAGATACAACTAGGGCACAGTGAATTGAAAAGTCCTTGTTATCGTGATATGAGCATTCACAATAAACTCATCGCAAAATTGTCAATTTATTCCAATAAACAGGGACGATATTTTAATGTAAACAAAGCAGGGTTTTCATACTCAGTCTGTAAACATTAAAGAAGGAGGCTGGGTTGAAGCTCAAGCTAGCAATTGCAGCTATTGCGTAAGGAGGCAATTAATAATTGCGTTATATGTATTCTTTGATATTTGTTTACTTATCGCACTTCATATTGAGATCACAATATTGAACAATGTAATTGCACACTGCCATGTTTTTCTTAAATCGTGTCAGCCTACGGTCAGCTGTTCCAACTGATTTGAGCTAAAAACGTTGAATACAGGACTGCACCTGATTAATCACCACATCAGACTTCAGGCAGTACTGTGTGTTTACCTACTGAGCATGAATATCCTGTTTGAATTTGTTACTTCTCATTTTTTCGTCATGGTGTGCTTCTTATCTGTGATGCATTATGGGTAAAATACTACATTAGGGATGTGAGGCTGTCCAGATTGCGAGTTTGTGCGTCAGTACATACGGTATAAAAAATACTTTTGGTTTATTTGTACGTGTTCAATCTGTTT
This sequence comes from Tautogolabrus adspersus, assembly GCA_020745685.1. Lineage (NCBI taxonomy): Eukaryota > Metazoa > Chordata > Actinopteri > Labriformes > Labridae > Tautogolabrus > Tautogolabrus adspersus. The sequence goes on from CM036550.1 coordinate 13,552,498, forward strand.
TTATCTGTGCGACTTGAACCTCTTCATTATTTACTGAATGAACTGGTTCACTGACTGCACCTGGGCCTCGTGTGTTCACAGTAATTGCATTTAAGTCACTAATGTGTAACCACTGAAGTGTGAGGAACGGAAACAGAACTCTACTTTAACACCTCTTTTTTTTTTAACAAGCAACAAGCTTTTTTTTGGTTTCATTCGTGTGGCTGGTCCAGGACTTTAGCCTTAGCTAGTTTCACTTCTGCAAATCCATACTTACTTACTCCGCAGAAACTTAGGGAAATCATTTTCGTCTCTGCTAATGGTACAACTTATAGACACACATTCAGTCACAATATTCAAGCTCTAGGAAAAATCCTTTTTATGTGCAACATTTCTCATTTCATTTTAACTTGTGACTTGTGTCGGGCCAAACTCAAGTGCTTCATATTGAGACTTTAAAGGCGACTGAAGAGTAACACAAACATTACAGAAAAAACATCCAAGATAAATTTAGAGTAGTTGTGGAAGTTTGGCTGTTTGCTTACTTTGGGATCTCGTAGGAAAAGAGCCTTCTGCAGCAGAGAGTTGATGTCGCCTAATGGTGGGTAGTGCATTAGCAGGCCCAGACAGGTCTGGAAGTTACTGGCAATCACTGGAAAAAAGTGACAACACCAAATGCATTGTTAGTTATTCAGTTCAATAAATCAACATCAGAATCCATTTAAGTATCGTGCATAACATTTGCAGTCTGAAAACTAAACTCAGGGAGCACTCCGTCTGTGGCTTAAGCATGCTGAATGGACTCTTCTTTTCATCCGGCGTGAAAACAAGTGTGTCCAAAATGATTTTATTTAGGGGTTCCCCATCAATTCGTACATTTCTTCAGACTGCATCATACCTCTATGTTGAACAGCATCCTCTTTGTTTGAGGGACATTAAGCTGGAGCAGCTCATCATTGCTACAGAACAGCGAAGTCAGAGCTTTTTTTGTTCAGTTTTGCGATTTTTAAGGACTGCATTTAAGTTTTCCTCTCAAAAGGAGTCTTCTTCTATGCTCTGAGATGCCATGTCTGTCCTCATTTGGTTGTTTTATGTCAGTTCTATAGCAACAGGGATTCAGTGGCTCACTAAAGAGACTAGGACGATGTTTGTGGACATTAAACTTGACCCCCAATCCTGCAGCAAAGATCTGCTGCTTTCTATTTAAATCAATATGACTCCTCCTGATTAAATGAGGTGGAGTAAATCACATTCTTCCAGTTAGCTTTTCTTCATGAAATTACATGCTACAAAGACACCATATTGGATTATTTCAGTAATAAATGGAGCGTACAGGCGTCTCGAATGTAGAGCAGCATGGCCACAAAGATGTAGTCCACCAGGTCCAGAGTGATGCTGTCAGCATAAAGGGCGTCCCAAACCACCAGCAAGTCCTGGAGCGGAAACTCACGGCCGAAAAGCAGACGTACCCACCGGCTGCAGCACAGACACACAAAAAGAAACAGAGACACAAGGAAACAGTTTTGTGTACTGTGCCAAGTCCAAAACACATGATCAGACACAGTAAACTGAAGGCGTAAACACTGACATGCCGTAGATTTGCGGGGCGATCTCCAGCCGGTTGAGGTGCATATGCAGCTCAACATCGTGCTTCTTCACCAGCTGGTCCTGGATGCGGTTGACTTTGGTCACTATGGCAACAGACGGCCCTGAGTCCTGGGGCCGGGCAAATGGGATGCTGGTCAACATCTCCTCCTTACCCTGGAACAACAGATAATTACATTATCAGCACATCATTATATTAACATGAATAAGCAGCATCTCAAGACTGACTGATCGAACTGACAACTTCTGAAAACTGGCAAAAAAACTGTCTCAGTTTTGAAAAAAGTAATAGTCTAGTAGTTTAGACTGTTAATGCAATACTCTCATGCTGGTCTTATATTGCTTTCTTATTCTTGCAATTATTTGGTGTTGGAAATATTCGAAAAATATGTAACCAATCCAAGGAGAGTAAATAAGAAAGTCTAAAAAATAAACTTGGAAAGTCATAGAAACTTTTGGGACCCAAACAAATGCTGGGTTGATTGTAATAAACTGCATACAGATGTTTTCTTTATATCGTAATATATATTTATAATGTGGTATCAGGTTATAAAAGTTAGTTGCTCTCAAAGAATAATGATCTTTAATAGTTCTTAGCAATTACATTTCACACATCTTCTTTAGAGCACCTGTGATATTTCCCAATGACGCCTTAAACCAGAACAAAGACAGCCTCCCTAATTCAAGAAATGTGACTATCTGAGGAGAAATGGAAGCATGTTTATGTTGACTCTACCAGAGACATGACTGTAGAGCTTTAAAGTTACTGCTCACATAAACCCAAAATTCAAGGGCCAAACACAGAGGGTATTGTGAGGCAGGAAACAAAATCTTTGCAACAACAATCATTTATTAAAAATGCATTAATAAAACAATCCACTGGTCCTCTTCTTATTGACAGAGAATCAGTTTTGAATATAAAAGAAAGTGACACAGCAAGATGCAGCCATCACAGTGAGCTGGAGTGCTAAAGGCGACACTGCAACTTCTTACATTAGATCAACTCATTTCCACTGTGGGCAGCTGTTTGCAGTGGGTGTAGCATGAATCTGGTCACAATTGGAATTCTTTTTGACTGGCGTCTTTACAATGCAAACCCTGAGTATCTTGTCTACACTATAAACCAGTTACTCTTTGCTTGTGTTTTTCGAAGCAGCTGCTTAAAGGGGGGTTAGTTGCAGCATTTCTTTGTACTTTCTGTCACCCGGGTAAACAGTGGGTGTCGTCGCACAGAGCAGGACTGAAATCTTAAGGATTGTGACTTTAAGAGGTTAATAGCCTTACGTAAGCATACCAAGCACAATGTCATGCACGCTATGCAGGAACTATAGTGGCATAGTGATCAGCTGACACGTTAAAAACAGTTCTTCAGATCAAACTGACCTTCCTCACTTCCCTCTCAAAGCTGGAGAACCACGGCTCTGCTGTCTCCATCAGCTGCGAGAACAGGGCACTATAGACAGATGTGTGTGTGTGTGTGTGTGTGTGTGTGTGTGTGTGTGTGTGTGTGTGTGTGAGAGAGGGAGTGTGTGTGTGGCAGAGAGACAGAAAGAGATAATGAGCAAACAAAATGCAGACATACAGTGAAAGAAAAGCATGTAAACCTTTTCCACTTTTTTATTCAAATTATGAAACTTGTAAATATGAACATTTGTTTGTGGTTTTACATCACGTGTACTCACTAGGCATCGTGTTCAAGGTACACTGGGTTCAACAGACACTTCATCTCCTCGCTGTGGGAAAAGAAAAAAATAATCTTTCAGCAAACAAATGATTGAAATATCTCAGCCTCTTTCTAGAGCATAGGCCCCTTAAGCACAGGCAGGTTTAAAAAGTGTCTCTGGCAACTTAAGGGGCTTCTAAAGGGTTTCAGAGTTATGAAAGCCTGACCTGGGGCTGGCTGTCTCGCTGGCGTGCTGGAAGGCTTGGTGGTCACAGTGCAGCACAAACACAATGGGAGCCAGCAGCTCGTGCATTCCCTGCAGACAGAGGTGAAAAGACGGAGTTAGAGGGGAGAGGAATTATAGTTCATTTGTGGTCAGTCCTTTTTTTTTTTTTTTTAATGGTGATCCACGAGGTTTCTAATCTGTGATGGCAGGTCTAATTTAGATATTGTTAGCCACTGCCTGGCCATGTGTCACTTCCACTTTGCAACAAGAGGCACCGTACTGGTCATCTATTTACTCCCTGGCACCTGTTACAGACTCTGATAATGATTGGGTTACAAAGGCATCTTGTTCTTTTGTTTGAGCTCACTGTTTACATGAAGGACCTCCTGACTGACACAATAGCTCAGTGAGAAAACCAAATCTGAGACCTTAAAAGTCTTATTTTAGACAACAAGAGTGTGACGTTGACTTGTAAGCTCAGGGAATGGGGCTGTTGGGTCAGTGTGCGAGTCCTACCTGTTTATACAGTAACTGTTCATTTTCTCGGGCATAACAGAAGAGGATGTCCGTCAGCTTGGACCTCACATCCTCGTCCTGGAAGTAACGAATCTCAGGGAACCTTCAGGAGGAAAAAAAAGAGGAAGAAAAAAAAAAGAGGAGGGGGTTTCCTTCTTGTGTACAACAGGTGTTAGGTTTCAAATACAAATACAGTAAATAGACTGAAAGACAACACTTACGTTCTCAACACATCCTGTTTGATCATCCCCTTGAGCTCTTTATCTTGGAAGAACTTGTTCCACAGGCTCTGGACAAAAACACAAGGCAAAGCATACACAAGTTACTCAAGAGAGCCGGGGGGACGAGAGAAGCTAGAATGACTCGACAATAATAACAAAGTGAAAATGATCTGGAAGTGATTGTAAAAAAAACGAATCCTCATTTATCAAACGTGAAGTCACATTACAGTTTTTAAAAGCTGTTTCATTTCTTAGCAATGACGTCATTCTACATATTGCAGTTCTCTCCTCTAATGGTGAATACATGACTGATATGCTCATCACAGTACCAAAAGAGAGCAGCCCTATCTCTGTATTTGAAAGCATTTTTGGTTTAAAGAAGGTAGCTACATTTTGGTAACAACAAATCTTCTCACAATTTCTTGGAAGGTTCTTGAAAAGAACTTCTCTGTAATTATGATGTAAATTTCAGACTGTTATTCTAACTGACTTTGTTAAGTTGAAAACAAAAGGCTAGATGTGTTTATCACGAGTGAAAAGAATCCCCTGAAGAGTAAAGAAGACGAACAGACGCGCCTTCATCAGGGTGTACGTCATTATACTGTATAGCGACATACATCTGCCCTAAAGGATTTAAACAGTAGTGACCCCCCCAGTCACAGAAATATTCTGGCTTCATCATGTTCAACGGGAAGAGGCTGGGGCATGCTGTCCATTTGTTTATACAGTCTATGGCCTGTACCGACTGCTATGTAAGGGTTAGGGTTAGGGTTAATAACCCTAACCCTCCTTGAAGGAAGATGCCTCATACGTTGATTGAAAGTATTAAGTGGGTGCCCTGATATTGTACAGAATGTGTGGAATCATCCCCTGTATATGAGAGGACAAAAGAATGAAAAAAAAGTACTAATTGATATATTTATATATGCGAGTATGAAAATAACAGAAAGAAATATCAGAAAAAAACAAGTTGTAAATGAAAGAAAGGAAGCAGATACAAAAAAGGAAGTTGTTGATCAGCTTGAGTTTATGTGTTGAAATTTGAAAAAGTTGTTGATTTCCTGAAGAGAACGGCTTCTTTCATCTGAAGTAAATATATTCATCTATTGCTGGAAACTTTTTAAAGTGCATGTTGAATTTTGTTTGAGTTGGTAAACAGACTGCACATTGTTCTAAGCTGCTGTGTACAAACTTACAAGACTTGGCACACTGGAAATGAATGTGAATATGTTAACAGGAGGTGTACCAAACGGTGCTGTCTCTGTTTTCTTAGCAGTTTTAATCAGTACCAGATTACACATTCTTTCCCAGCAAAATGTAATTCAACAATATGTCAACTTATCAAGATCACCAAAACAAAAGCTGTTCTCCAATCTACCAGTATGTCATAAAGTAGCGATGAAATTAACGGAACATTTGAAGACGTTTCTGAATATTTTTTAGGACTTTCTTTAATCTATCACCTAATCATTAAATTAACCCAATAACTGCATGATTATTGAAACATCAGGAATCAGTGAAACAGTCCTTGAATGATGAATAGATCGTCTGGTGGGCTTTTGTTGCCACATGTTCCAAGCAAATATGAAACGAAAGACTTATAAAGACACGGACACACTACACATACTCACCCCTTCATCCTGGGACAGGGGATTGTTGACCCCCAGGTCCTGCTGGCCTGCAGCCTTACGGGGGTTAGTGATGTGCTGTGACGAAGAAACAAACACAGATCAGTTTGTGATCAATCAATTGTTAAAGGGTCACACTTCAAGAAATGCATAACCATAGTGTGACCTGACTTTCCTTCACTATAAACTGGTCTATGCTCTGTATCTATACCATAAAGCCATTCTACATAACTTGGTGGTGAATAATTTAGAAGGCGCTGATTTGACAAAAAACAGAAAGTGCCAAGGAACTTTTTTTCTAATATGAATGTATAGTTATAAAAATAATTAAAGCATCTGACACAGGTCATCAGCGCAGTCGGCCCATTGGTTATCAGTTCCATTTGGTTTCAAAGTTAGTGAGTCAAAGTGAGTAGTGAGCCAGTTGTATAATTAATTTGGAGCTCCAGACTAGACAAACAATGGAGGGGATAGTTCTTAAGTACTAACTCTTCATAACCTCCTCCAGAAACATCAAAAGCTCCTGACACTTTTTGTCATCGTGCTGAGAAAATGCGCCGCATGGAGGCGCTCTCACCGTCTCCTTGATCTTTTCATACTGGGCTCGGAGCTCCTTGGTCTTGTTGATCCACTGACCCTTATCTTCTGGAAGAGCCTCCAGATACAACTGAAGACAGACAGGACACAGGTTAGTGTAAGGCTACCTCAAAAGACCCTCCTTCATAGAAGTCAAAAACATGCAGAAAATTCACACTTTCAAACTCCACCAAAGAAGCTCTGCGGGCTGCCAGAACTGCATCTTTTTCTGCAGTAGGGAAATTGCCAAAGCCATTTTAATCAAATTCCATAGAAGTGCTTGTTCCATTTGGCAGATACCTTCCAGCACACGCTCCGAAAGCGGCTGCTCCTCAGTCGACCGTTGATGCCTGCCTGCCGGATCCGGGCCAGGTAATTACTGTTGAGGAACAAGTCATCCCATTCTTTCCTGCATAGAGGACGAAGAGATTTATGAGCTTCTCAACCTAAATTGGGCACGGTGCTCCATCTAATGTGTCACCCAGCGGTGTACCAGTACGCTGGAGCAGGAAAGCTGGGCCAAGACTTTATGGTGCACACACACACACACACAAGAAAGTGCTGGAAACACTCACCTGTATGAGAGGAAGGTGGACTGAGGCTGTGAGAAAGTGCTGCCGTCAAGAGATCCTCCTGTTAAAAGAGGCAAACACAGCCACCAGGGGGCAATGTAAACAGACAAAAACTAGAAATAGATCATTTTAAGCCATAAACAAAAACATAACCTTTGACAACCACTTTGAAAGAACTAGCCTTTGCACTGCTTCCAAATGACCCACGGGTTATTTTTAGGGATTATGTTTCTTTCCGTGCAGTCCATCAAGAAAAGGGCCAGAGGCAGGGAAAGTGATGAAGGGGGAGAGTGTAGCACCGTACGTCTTTTTGTCTTTAATGGAGGTAATAAGTCTAATTTGGCCTGCAGGTGAACATGCACTGAAGACGGAGAGCTGTCTATCAACATTAGTTACATGAGTGGATCATTCCACAGGGACGCTCAGCATGAATATTCATCAATTCCACAACATGCCAACCCCTACGACATTTTCTCTCACTCCTTCTCACGTAAACATAACAGAAAAACACCCTCAGCCCGGGGGCGTCGCCAGACACCTCTGTGACTCACACATCCAAATGTATTCTTTATTATCTGCTGAGAAAAAGAACTTCAAGGTAATGTGAATCTCTTTTCTGCCCTACGACTCGACTGCTGGTCAGGATCATCAGATCATGTCCTTTGAGAGTAGAAGAACATAACTCTGGGAAAGGGCCTTCTGAAAGAGGAACAGCTATTAGTTGCTTCAATGATTTATTGAGAGCTTGCAGCCAACTTGAGGCTAAAATAAGAATGGCCCCTAGAAGTCGGCCTTTGGAATCATTAGTCAAAGAACAGCCCCGGTTGGCTCAAATTTTGTCAAATATCTGCACTTGTGTTTTTCGCCATCATTGTACACAGAGCAATGCAGGAACATAGGCATAGTAGGCTATAAACTTAACAAACCAAGTCTTATACTGAGCCCTTAGGGTTCATCAGTGTTTTACTGGGAGCTGAATAATATGTGGAGGTCCAACAAAAAGAGAGCCAACAAATGTCCCTCAGCTAATGAATTGAGATAGATTAAAAAACAGCAGTTATTGACTTGAAACACTGAGAAAATGGTCTACTGAAAAATGTTCATCTATATAGAAAGAATGTGCGACTTTTTGATCCAGTAGATGTCGCCATTGAGCACCAGCATGAAACCAAAACAAACTGCTGTTTGGCGACACCTCCGCCACACTGAATCCTCCGCTCTCCTCCAGCGACACACCTCTAACCCCCCTCTCCCCTCGCGTTCAAGAAAGGAGTTATCATATTGGAACGCACCATAATTAAGCGCTAAGCGCAAGCGGGGGACAAAATTGTCTTCGTCTCAAGCTGCATTGTTGTGTTAACAGGCTAATGGTAGCGCTCTTTAGTTTGCACGTAGCTTCACATTGCATGTAAATTTACAGGGAATGACCGTGATCTTAAAACACTTAAGTGACATTCAAATAAGCAGTGAGTACAGTAAGTTATTCTTCTTTTCTATAGTCCCTCACGTAAACAGCTTTTATACGCAAGGGGATGTAAATACGACTCAGACATCGTCACACACAGCGGGACTCCCGCGTCACACTCATTGTAGACAGTCATGACTCAGAGAGATATTTACAAAGGATATACTGGACTTCTGCTATATTTATGAGTAAAATGTTGCACATTCTTCCTTTAAGGTAAGCAGGAGGTCTGCATGGTAATACATCAAACTCAGGTATTTAGGAGTTTGCTGTAGTGCTGGATTGATACAATGGAATGAGCAGTTTAAAAAGCCAAACTTGGTTTGAGTGACAAAATTCTGATTTTTGTTGTCTGACAGTTGACGTACTATTGCGGTTCTTGTTGAAATTATTGAGCGGATCTAAGCCCGTCTCCTGCTGCTCGTCTGTCTGGAGAGGGTGGCGGGTCTCGAAATTTGGGTGCTGCATGACCACGACCCAACCGGACCTGCAGCGAGTGAAAGCAGAGACAAAAGCAAAAAAAAAACATCACATCACATGCTGGTACAACAGAACAGCTATAGCACATTAGCCTGAGATAAATGCAGTTACAATCAAACTTGTGGGTCAATTGTGTTATGTTGCGCCTGACGCCTTCGTGATAGAGGGACTGACCTTTGATCAGAGCTTGTGCTGACATGCATCTCCTCTGCCTTCTTGAGCACATGTTTCCTACTCTCACTAACCCTAACCTTTTCATGAAGGGTTGCATGTTAAATCTATCTTAAAGTTCCCTCTGTTAGCATTTCACACGCATGAACTGTTTCATGTCAGGACTTACTGTCACAGTCTTGTGATTCTTCTCAGCCACGACTCAGAAGAAAAGGACGACTCTGTAAGAAGAAAAGACAATAATGAAAGTAAACACCTTCAGTGCGCAGGGAAATAAAGAGCATGGTTCTGAAAAAGGCAAAAAAATAGACATTGTTATAAAAGGAACACATATTTTGGGGAGGGGAAAAAGAAACCAGCAGCAGAAAAGAAAACCTGACGCTGCATTCATACAGTCCATACATCCACTGGATCTTTACGATGCAACTTGGACGCATCTCAACACAGTAAAGCTTTAACATGAAGGAGTGAGTAAAGGTTACACTGACCACTTTACATTCATGTATAGAATTTAAACAAAGCTTTAAATTCTGATTTCCTATATGCCTTACTTATTCAAATCAACCTGGAAGATAATACTCAAACATAACAAACACATTTAGAAGTGATTATAGCTTAAGTCAATTTCGGCATTTATTTCATTTTATGATGTCACTTTACTGCTCTTCACTGGTCGCACATCGATGCTAATAACCCTGTCTCTGAAGTTATAAAGGCGCTGTTACATACATGTTACAACATAGTCATTCTTAGTCCTATAGTTTTACTCTTACACTGACTGTCCTCGGAGAAGGATCAAATTAAAACTAAAGGGCCATTTTTGTCTGGTTACAGCATCAGAATCAGAATCGGTTTTTATTGCCAAGTACATTTACACATACAAGGAATTTGTCTTGGTGCTCAGCATCAGAAATGAGACTTTTTGATGCTTTTCTTCCTCTTACATTGTAAGGCGTAAAAACACAGTTGGGTTTAAGATAGCTGGGCAGAAGAAATGTAAGTGCCCTGGATCCCAGAAAATCAAAAAAAGGCACTTTCCAGTGCTTGTTTCCAGATAAAAGAGTGAGCAATCTATAAGAAAAGAATCAACATATTGCTTGAAATGGTGTAATTGTGTTAGTAGTTGGTCAGGGCCCTCGTGTTAAGATGTTACATGATCAGTTTCAGTGAGCAGTACAAAAGGCTGATGAATAATCTGAATTGATCAAGTTAACGTCATAATTAACCTTAAAGATAAAGTCTCAGTATGTTGGTGTGAGCAGTCAGGATCTCTTGTTGTCACTCTGATAATAGTTACAGCAGCTATTGACTGCTAACAAGATTTCTCAGCCTTTCAAACAGGCTGCAGTCATCGAGTGGGGGGGGACTTAGACTTCTTAGACGAGCGTCTAAGAAGTTAGCTTACAGCAGCAACAAGACTTTGCCCTGTGTGAAAGAAGTAAGCTTTAGTGTGTGAGCAGTGTGTCATCATTTTACAGTCTCATCTGGAAATGTATCTGCAACAATTCTGAATATCAATTTATCTTAGGTTGGTTATCAATCGAAACACTGCTGCCCCTGCTCCTCAGCTTATCTGCTTTTTTAATCATTTCAAACTGTATATCTTTGTGTTTTTTCGACTGTTGGTTGAATGGAACAACCAGTCAGAAGACTCATCGCTGAGGGCTTTAACAAACTGTGGTTTCTCTCCGTACTATTTTTGGATTCTTTAAAGACTAAAGCATGAATTGATTACAGAGCTGCAGCACCTGAAAGTGAATTCATCAGCAGATAAACGATGTACTGTTTCATTCTCTGGCTTCAGGTCTTTGTTGTGCTAAACACAAACCCAGATGGCGCTTTAGAAATCCATCAACATATCTGAAATCTTTACCAGGTAAGCCCTGAGCCAATGCTTCTGCATACGTGCCTTTCAGAGCCAAGAGAAAGTTTGACTTTCTCTGCGAGACATCACAATCTAGGTTAACCAATTCTTCCTTCCATTCTTCATCCGGCTTGGGATTATTTCCACGTTTATGAATATGGTTAGCCTAATACACAAGCCTACAGAATACACGCTTCTGCAGAGCGTCATGTTTTCATTCGCTTTATTAATTGTGTAAAAAAAAAAAAAAAAAAAAAAAAAAAACACAACACAAAGGCGTCTCATAAACCTATTAACCATGTGAGTGGAACACGGCTCCATAAATCAGCTACACAAGGCATCAAAACAGAAATAATTTTATATGCATAATGTATGTGGCTGCTTTCTTCGGAAACATCTGTTCTTCTCCTCAAAGACTAATGCTCTCCTTAAGTCTGAGGAGGTTTTCTCCCTTTTCTCATCAAAAGGATATTATCCCATTGAATGATCAGACTAATCCACAACTACAGGGAGGAACAGAACAATATTGTGAATACACATCTCCCATAATAGTTAGTTTTATTTTGAAGGATTGGCTTGAAAGATGCATCCAACTCTCCTGAGCAAACGACAAATATAAAAGTCCTCCCTTGCACAGAATATCAGATCATGATATTTCACAATGTGCATCAAACAAAGTGCCATAAGATATTCTGAGGACGACATTTCCCTGCAGGCCTGCAAACACAACTAACTCTTTGTCCCTTCTTTCCAAAAATAAAACTCATTCTAAACTTTGCAAAGACGCCTTCACAGATCTGTCACTGTGTAACCCATGCACGCTTTGAGGAGGAATGTTGTGAGGGAACTAAAGAGGATGCAGGTAAAAGACTCGACGAGGCCTTGCCATGTTAGACTGAAGCTAATCATATCATTATCTGTCATTACCTCTTCCCAGAGTAGAATGTAAAAAAAAAAAAAAAAACACCATCCTAACTTTACTACATAATAATCAAGGCAAATTAGCTTTTGCATAATTTAATCCACGGCACCTGGAGACACCTCAATAATTCAAACCAGGAATATTTCATGAAATAATCAAATCAATACATAATGAAAGGCATAAATAAATCATCAGGCAAATAACACTGTGTCCATCTGTTCAGAGGTAGATTTAAAACAACAACAGCAGCAAGTGAAGCTAAATCTAAACTGTAGCTGTAGTTGGAATTAGTTAGGATTTTACACAACCATTTCTTCTCCTTAAGTTATGAAATCAGGCAAGCTTTTAAGATAGGATTGCTACAGCAAACACTCTTAAAGCTTAGAGTCATGTCAGACAACCGTGCACAGGCCTGGGCGATAAAACAATATTTATATCACTTTTCTCCGCGTTTTCCAGCACAGTGCACTGTGGTTATGATGGTGAAATGTTCCTCTGTTCAAGTGTAGTTTGTCCTGTTCTGACAATAAAGAATATTTAAAGGCAGGGTTGGTCATTTTCTCCAGATACACTTTTTAAGATTTTGGTTGAAACTGTCTTTAGGTCCTGACAGAAATTAATAATTCATGTGCTCTGAAAAAGGAACGAAGAAAATCCGTCATCTGTAGCAGTTGTAAGTCTGTAAAAACTTTGACCAATGTCTGCCACGAGGTACCAATTTGATGAACCAATCACGTCTCCCTGTTTCCCTGCTCGTTCTCTACCCCTTGCGTGCACAAGCCCACACTCAAAAGCATGAGCTGAGGTCCGCTTCTGGACCAATGGCGCTTGTGTATGTAAGTGAGGGGCGGGGCTTTTGAGGGAGCACAGAGGGGAGGGGTGGGGTGTAGACAGAGCACTGAGGGAATGCTACTTTCAAAATCATGCTAGTTTTCAAAATGTACCAACCCTGCCTTTAAGCCACAATTAACCATCTGGTTTCTTCAACTTTCACTCAGGAGCAACAATCAGCCTTTAAATTTAAAAGAAATAATGATTTGACATTTATCGTGAGAATTATTTATATCGACTGACACGAACATTTTTATCCTGACAACATTTTTCGTCACTCTGTCCAGCCCTACGTGCACTGAGTGCGTGCTACAAACAAAGTTATCTCTCCTTATGTCCCACCTTTACTCTGAAATGGATCACAAACAACACCTTATTCAAGCCTGGAATTTGCCTCCTCTACTCTGTTTTCCCCAAACTTCATCAAATCCCTGCAGCCGCATCACATTCTTTACATGTCAGAGGCTCAGATCAGCTGCACAGGAAAGACCGTGTTGAGAGATTCACTTTAACACATTAAGACATATTTATGTTCACTTCATCTCTTCTTCAAAACACAGAGAGGCACGTTTCTGTTTGTGCACCGGCTGGAAAGCCACATGCTAAAGTCGCTAAAGTTAAACTGGACAAAAAAAAACCCCACACACATACGCGAGAGATTCGGCTTGCACGAAGCTCATTAGCCGAAAGGCACAAAGACTAAACTATTCTGAAAGTAAACCCAGATTAAAGTGTATTAAATGTTCTGCTTAAATTGCCTGCAGGATTTCCATTCAGGGACATCTGACTGAACTATAACTGTTGCTCCTCTGAAATAAACCAGGTAAAGCTTGTTTTCAGCTCGAGAAAATGTTCCACATACAAGGCCAAAGTTTGAAGAATTCACTTATGTAGGCTATTTGTTAAACCAATACACTAGTCCTCATTTCAACTGATTGTCAGAGCTGTTTGATGAAAACTAGATGCAGGAAAATCACGAACACCACATGGGCTGTTTAGATGGAGGAATATTTAAACAGGATTCTGCAAACAGCGACAAGAGGAGCCGTCACTGGCAGCTACAGATGAGGCTGCAGACTGTAGTTTAGTTAGAAGTGTTACTCTCCAGCTAAACAAACTCACATGCCTTTGCTTCAGCTCACAGCAAGAGCCCGGGAGCCTTCGCAGTCACATGCTCCGCCAGAGGCTGAGAACATGCTGGGGATCTCAACCCTGGAAAAATACTGTTACTTTCTGAGTCCTGACTGATTCAATTGGCAAATACATGGAGAGAAATGTAATCTGACAGCTATCTGTCTGTACATACAAAGACTATAGAGTCATGGATCTCAACCTTGGGGTCTAAGCCTCCATAAGGAGGTCACATGCCAGGATAGGAAAGCAAACAGAAAATCTGTTCCTTTCAGACTTTCTTCTAATCTTTCTTTTTCCGTGAGAATAACTGGATGATTTTCAGGGATTTAAAAACCGCATGAAAACTTTCTTAGTTATGCAACGGGTTCTTTGGACTCAAGTGTACATTCTGTTTTACTTTTACAGGAAACAAGGTAAAAAAAAACACACACATTTGGAACAACTGTATTTGACAGAGACATATGGTGCAAGAAGACTAAATAAGAAACCTTGAAATATCTGGCAATACTCAGTAATTTGCAGGAACAAACTGTCAAGTTCAGCAAGTAACACACATTTCCCCACCCCTGCCCTATTTCCTCTCTGCACACTTGTCAGTGCTGACAAAGGCCAACAATTGTCTCCCACAACAAAACGCAGGTCAGTTTCACTCCCTCCTTTCTAGACTTAAAGGCACAAAAACACAGCCAGGAGCCTTTTTTTTCCTTTTTCGCCTGCAGACAATGATGTGCTTTCCTGACACTCATATTTTTACTGACCTGCTTCTTGGAAGTGTGGAGAGATGCGTGAAAGTGCAAAAAAAAAAAAACGTGCAGGGACAGAGTGCTAGCAGGTTAGGAAACCTCTGCACAGTTTGTACCCATCACAAAGTCTGACAGGGAGGGTGGGCCAAACTTGGTTCACGTTTAAAGACTTTATATAGCACAATTCATAGCCAGCATTGATAATTTGTCCATAACATGAAGTAAAGGGCACACACTGTCCATGTTTGCTGCACCATGGATAATGACAACGAAAGCTTGCGGGATTATCGATGCAGGCAGGGCATAACGCCAAACAACAGCTAAGCTAGCTTGTTGTTTAGCTTGCAATGCTAACTGGAGGCTGAACAAGCAAAATAAACGTACAGTTGTGCACTTTAGCTGCCAATGTTGGCTGAATTTAACCACAGGCGATATGAAGCAGGTATGATCATGTTTAGTTAGCCTGGCTGTTAGCAAGTTGTAACCGAGTCGATGCACGGGCCTGTCTTTACTTCCGACACACAGCTGCTGCAACACACGACACAAACACCTAACACACACATTCGTACACACAAACACACAGGCTAATGTGTAAGCAGTGCTATAGAGGGGTGTGTAACGCCGCTGCTGGTTCTTAGTGTGGTTTCAGGTACCTGTTCAGATCACGCAGGACTCCTCATTCTGCTCTGTCGGACTGTCTGCTGATTTGTAAACAGTTGCGGGCCAGGCGGATGTGCTGAAGACCAGCTGACTGATCATGTGACTGAAGTTGAGGCTGACGATGCCGCCGGCTGTAGGTAGTCTGTGCTGCTTAGCGCCACACTTAAGTGTTAGGAAGTTTTATTAAGCTTTGCCCATTCAAAAGTCACTATAACATTGAAAAAGTAAATTAAAAAAAGTTGTAGACTATCCACTCATGACTTTTTGAAAAGTCCAAGACCAAAAGTCTTAGGTTACAGGTTGAGGAAAGTCATTGGCTAGTCTACCTGCAGGAGGGCACGTGTGTTTGTTAGTTATTAATAACTTTTCATTCTATTTATATAACCCAAATCTGTAGTTAGCCTATATGTTTAACAATTCTCGTTAGACTGATTGTGTTCTGGATTCTCTGCCGCTCATTTCCAGGTTAGACGTCAGACTGCAAGAGTAAACCTGATGAACTCTGAGAAAGACCCATGAGGAAAGACACAACGTCGAGCCAGATGAGTATCAGAATACATCAGTGAGATGTTTTATCTTTTCTTTTCTTTTTTTATACAACCTGGTGACCCAAACTTGTTTAAATTAATACTTAAAACTGACCTAGAACTCATGAAACATTGTAAAATTACTGATCAAAAAACAAAAGTAAACAGGTGTTGTACCCGGGCTGTCCAAAGGACAACAGCAAAAGTATAAAAAATGACACACTTCATGATTAATTGATTGTAATACATTTCTGACTATTTAAAATTTGAACATCATTTTATATTATGACCTCTTGAATCTGCTCACTAAAAACACAGGGGTCTACATTTACATTAAACATTTTCAGGGCATTTATTAGTGCACTGCACCATGTTTTTGAGTAGCAGCTCATTAGGGCAAATGATCTTAAATCTTGCACTATAGAGGAAACTTCATGCATGTGCATCCAAGAGGGCATTGTTGCTGCCTTATTTTACTTGGGTGGTTGTCTGAGTCCTCCATTGGTTACACCTCACAAACTCTTTAAAAAGACTGCCTTATTAGAAAGTGGCAGATTTAAGAACTGTCTTCAGGTAAATAGTAAAGCTGCAGAAGCCAATTAGAAATATCGGGGCAAACGTATAAAGCTGTGCTTGTCTCACATAATTAATAGACTTATAGCTACACCCTGTTCCCTTAGCTTCTGGGCAAGCAGGATGAATTTTCTTCTGCACCGTGCTCACCACCTGCACTTGAATTTTGCACTGTCCCTTCTCAGGCATTTTAATCCCGTTAATTTAGGTTTGGAAATAACTCCTGACTAGTTTGGACGGCAGAGATCAAATCAATTAGGAGATTACAAATTGAATTGCAAATTTATCATCACACAATCTGCAGCACTCAAGGTCATTATTTGCATCAAACAAGCAGCAACATATTTAAGTTTAGA
Organism: Tautogolabrus adspersus; assembly: GCA_020745685.1. NCBI lineage: Eukaryota > Metazoa > Chordata > Actinopteri > Labriformes > Labridae > Tautogolabrus > Tautogolabrus adspersus. The sequence continues at coordinate 13,569,210 of CM036550.1, forward strand.
ATATAAAAAAAATGTGTTAGGAATAAATAAAGAAGTAAATAAAGAATGCTGCATTGGTAAGAGTATAAAGTTGTTGCAAATCAACCCACTGAGGAGATATAAAACACATCAGGAATAAACCAGAACGCTGAATGGGCTCTGCAACATGATGGTTAATTAACACCATTTTATGGAGACTTAATTGCAGCAATTTCTGAGGTCAGAAAAGTCAAGTTTATCTTGAGAGGGCTTTTATCAAACACCCTTTTTACAAAGTGCTGCCCACAGACAGAACAATATACAGAACAAAATAAACCAAAGCAGCAGAATGGTTATAATATAAGTAAATTAATAAATAAAACAGAGAACATTTACAGGTAGTGACATTTAATAGCATTAACGAGCCAAATGTGTGCAGTGGTTTGTGTGTCTGTGTGTGTTTTTGTGTGGTAGTGGGGGTTGACACAAAGCATTCTTAATGACCATCATCAACATTACCATCATCATCATCAGAGACATGGCATTTCAGGAGCGCCATTATCATCATTATTATGGCTAATATTACTGATGATGAGGCTTTCACAGCCTCTTGTAGGCCCTGACTAAGGTATCACCATGGAAACGGATGTCAGAAAAGAGCATAGCTTTATTAAATTACTCTATAAAGCTATTCTTACCAAATGGGCCATGAATGTTGCACTGTCTGGGTGTAGAAAGCAAGCAGAAATGTAAAAAGGTCCAGAGAAGAGATGAGTGAGACTGAGGGGCAGGAACAAAAAACAAAAAAATAAATAAGACAGATTAAATAAAAGCGGAATAAAAAGAGACAGATGATAGGAAACAGTGGAAGCACAGAGAGGCATGTGATTGTGACGAGACACAGATCCACTGGTACTGGACAGCCTGCTTATCAGCACAGAGGAATACTGTCTGATGGCAGGAAACAATGAAAGTGATTCACCAACATAACCACAGTGAAATATTAGATAATCATCAGTATTTATTCCAAAACATCTGTAGGAACAGTGAAAAGACTTATTAAATCTGTAACAGCTCTTTAAATGCATGGCTCTACTTGTCTTTTAAAAAAGCAGTGTGATCAAGTAGCTTTGTTTATAATTTACTTCTCTGCTCTTTTTAAAAGAGTCTTTCTAACATGGAGGTTTAGAGAGACAAGTTTTATCTAGAGTTAAGCCGGAGGATCATTTATTGATGATATTAATGTATTAAGTGTGCTAGTAATTTCCCTTTAAGCATAGATATTTACTGATCTGAGTTATGAGGTATCTGTACTGTATGCAGGTACATTAATTTACAATACCTGCTTGCCATTCATACACTAATAATATTGTATCCCTCTACCATAAATGTATCAGACATTGACCAGCTGTATCTGAGATTTATGTAAGCAGCTATTTTTTGTTTTTTCTTGTTTTTTGATTGTTTTCCTTTGTGCTTTAATTTTTTCTATATGCTCTTTAAATGTCATATCATTTCTTAAAATGCAAAAAAAGATTTGAAAAAAAAGAAGTGACGCCTATTAGCTCATACAAGTACCAAACCAATACTAGTTCAATAATAAAAACAAAAACATGTTATTTGTTTGATTTAAAAGCTGCAGTTTATACCCCTAACCCTGTAAGGTTGTGATAAGCCTGCTATTATTGTTTTACAGCCGTGCTTGATACACTTAAGGAATGCTAATGTAAGATCAAGCTTAGCATCTATAGCTTGCAGAGTCAATGTTAGCAGCAGCTTAGCTAGCAGCCCTCCTCCCCTCGTGTCTGCTAAATAAACATTGATTCCCTGACTTTTAACACCAAAGCATTTCATTTCATGTCGTTAATTTACTGCTCTGTGTGCCTTTGAATTGCCCCCCAAATAAAGTTTTTTGAATTGAATTGAATTGAATTTTATTTTCACCAAAAATATTCAGGATTAAATCACGGGTTGCTCACACTTTGCTAACCTTGACTCTTAACGCTAGCTGCGCTGCTCTTCTTTACCGCTTTACAACAGTAGCTGCTAATGGTCATAGTTTATTGTTAATATTTTGGACAAAGAACAAGTAGGTCAATTTGTGGGGGATGAGGGGGGTCGATAATCTGTGGGCTCAGACTGTTGCTTTGACAGGCATACTTAGCGTCATTCTGATACTGGTATCGACAGTGGAGGGAATCTACTTTCTAACACGATCTCAAAGACTGTTCTTAAATACAATCCAAATATATTTGCTAACATGTTAGAAAAGAGTAACATCTCCATGCGGAAGTGTTGTTACCGTACTTAGGGAAAGACAAACTTGTATTTTTAGAAATCGTTTAAAAAAAACACAATACCCTCCTGGCTATCTCAACCTCTGTATGTTCCCACAGTGTCCTATCACATGAGGTTATAAACCTGAGTTGTTTATCTTATTCATCACAAGCTGCTGTTTTCATTGCAGAGAAAAGTTTCCACTTTCTGTTTGAATGAAATGTTGATCTGTTTAATTTCTGCCAAACTAAATAAACAACATTTAAGATGAACTACAGTTAAAAATGATCAGTCTAGTCTTCTGGATTATTACTTTAGAAATATGTTTTCAACTTGAAGATAAGATGCAAAAACAAATGTAAAGAAATGAACATGAATACAATAAACAAAGACTTTCTTTGTGAATAAAAGTGCATTCTTTTAATTTAGACATTTCATGTGCACACTTCACGGGTTCAGTCTTATATTCTAGTCCACGATTTGTCTCTCAGGAAGAAACATTAAACATTGTGCACTCCATGTGAAACATAAAAGGGGAACAACTGAGTGTCAAAGCACGTTTTCACTTTTAGACATTTTATAGCACACAAATAATAGATTTTCTGTCTCTGCTACAGTTTGTTGTGATAAATCATCACAAAAGGAAGACCACAAGATGTTTCAACGTAACACTCAACCTCAAAGAACATACCTACTGTTGGGTGGGAGAATTAGAAATTCATGCATCAATAGAAATACTTAATTCAGGAGCACAACAAATATTGACAAAGTGAATAAAGGGGAGAAATAGGTGCAGAAATGGACTGATTTGCAGAGGAGATGCTTGCAATACGTGTGTAGAAGTGTGGAAACACATCCAGTAATTCATCTATTGATTAATCAAGAAATGCTGTGACATATTGAAGAGGATGTCCTATCATTTACTAAAAGGGTGATTCTTAAATGCTTTTTATTAGCTGCAAAAACCTCATCCAGTTTCAAATCGAATAAGAAAAGCTTGATCTTCTCATACACTGACAGACAAACTTGAAGAACACACACACACACACACACACACACACACACACACACACACACACACACAAACACACACACACACACACACAAAAAACAAAAACAAAGGCGATATTGATCATAAAAAACAGGAGGTGCCACTTTCCACAAGGCATTACTGGCATTAATCTCAAACTTCAATCAATCAGCCAGCTACGATTGTTCGATTTCAATAGTGATATGTGATCTGCAGCTTTTTTACTGGGTCCCATTCATCCAGACAAAAATCTACACAGGAACAATGTTTTATAAAGTTATCTGCACAGTTGTTTTCTGTCTCTCAATTACAGCAGGGATCCTCCAATCAAAAGACATCTTTTTTTAAGTATACTGTAGTTGGACTGTCTTTGTATAATATTTACAATCGGTCAACTTCTTAGTCTTTAGATGTTGCTCTCCTGCTCCTCTTTGACAGATGGAATAGTTTGAGTCCCGACATCTGATTCTTTTGAAATAGTTAATTCACTTCTGCATGTTTGTGTCTCCTCCGTTTCTTCTCTTTCAGTCTCTCCATCCCTTTCCTGTTCCTGCTCCTCTGTTGGTTCAACAGTCTGTGAGAGGCTTTCCTGGTTGTCTTCACTGTGTTTGGGGCTCAGGCTGCTGTGTTGATGCTGCTCCTGGTCCTGGCTGTTGAAGAATCTTCGGATGGTGTGTTTGGGAAGACCCAGCTGAGCCGACAAGGTGTGGACCGCCTCCTCATCTGGGTTGAGACCCACATCCTGGATGAAGCTCTGCAGGATTCCTAGCGCTTCTTGGGACACTCTAAGCCCCCCGCCCTGGACCTCATCTCCTCCTTGAACTTCGTTATCTGACTCTAAACACACCCTGGCCCCATCTTGGTCCTCATTCTTCGATCTGGACCACTTTATGGTGAGTTTCTCCTCAACCCCATCGCCTTTTCTGTCTCCATTCCTCTCACTTATTCCTACCTCACCTTCATTTCTTTCCTTCACCTGCTCTTTGCCTTCAATTTCTTTTTCCCTAAACCTTCCTGTACCACTCCAGTCCCCTCCGACCATGCTCTTATCTCCCCGTCCCCCCTCAATGCACTCCTTACTGTCCCCTCTCTCACTATTACTACAGCTCCTGCCCTGCAGACGCACCCTTAAATGCCCCCAGTTTCCCCCAGCCTCGGACTCGGCCGGTGATGCGGCACATGGTTGCTGGGGAGACAGGTGAGGCCCTGCCTCCGGCTGCAGGGGCTGATGGGGTTGAAGGTGGTGTTGAGGTGGTAGAGGAGAGTTGCGTTGATACTGAGGAAGGAGAAAGAATAATTAGAAGTAATATATAGGGAAAAAAAGTCTTAATGATTTAAATTACTAAAATTGTCAGTCTAGACAGTTTTTTAGACTACTTTTTTAGTCTTACAAAAAAGAATTTAATTTTACTTGCAAATAATTGTATGGATCATAACTAAATCCTGTCAAAAGAAACTGTTGTATAATTAACTTTACTGCTTAATAATATGTGCTTTGTGTTTTTTTCGACTCATTTAAATCTATTTGAAAGAGGACCGGCATCACACTGTCTATTTCTAATTACAAAAACTTTATCAATGATTATATTTTTATATTATGAAAAATTTAAAAGCTAAGTTTTTGCATAGATTAGTAATGCTTGATTATTTCGTATATGAGCTGAAAATGATTTCAGTGCCCACATTTGTGGCACTTTCTCCCTGTGTTTGAGCTCACTTTGAAATGATGAATTTCTGAACATGCACAGATAGATTCACTCTTACTGACTACAGAACTGGTCAGAGCCAAGATCAGAACATTTAGTCCTTATTTCTTGTTCTTAACCTTTCATATTCAATGCAACATGCTGTACTTTCCCAAACAGTGCGATGCAGAAGTAGTTTTAGACATGTTATCTGCAAGTGTGCAATAATTTAGCCGTAACTCCTCCATACTTAAGCTACTGAAGTGAAAGACATATAACTTAGGAACCTTACAGTTTATTACTTGAAAGATACCCGTGAAAGATACATTGGTATTGAATCTGGTACTATTACTTTAAATATACATATTCTTATTTAGTGTGCTTTGCAAAAATGCGTAATATTTCTTCTCATTCTTTGTAAATGTATTCTAAAGTGATGCCACTATGGCCGGGGACTTGCACGATTGCATCGATTTGTTTAGAGCTGCATGTCATCATGTTGTGTTGATCTTGTTCCTATTGTCTCACCAGTGCATTGTCGTTGCTGTGCAGTGCAAGTCTGTCACTGCAGTGCTGCTGTGCAGTTGTGTTGCTGCTCTCCTGCTCGTAGATGGCGTCTCGTTCAGTCTGCGGCAGGCTGAGGAAGCGGCGGATCATGCAGAGGTTCTCCCACAGGGTCCGGTTCTCCGGGCTGGGATCCTCCTTCCAACGCAGCAGCTCACACAGCCAGCCCTGCAAGAGGAGCGGTAACACTTTATTTAAATATAAAACATTCAGCGTCAGAAGCTTAGATTTTTTAAATAAATGGATTTTAGCCAACAACTCCGTTCTGCTGCATAATGTCCTGCTTAATTGCCAATATATAATAAACTAACAATAAGCTATTCTAATCAAGTCAATTTTCTGTTAATTAGTTCATTAATTATTGAATTTTTCTCGACCAACAAGCTCATCTTGTTATACCTCAGAGGATCTCTACACAGTTGTGTTTTTCTCCTAAGATAAGAGTCAGATAGGATGAATTCATTTTCTACTTTCATACCCCTGCATGTAGTTTGGTGTTATTTGAGCGCTAAGCTAAGCTAGGCTAACTTAAGCTTCCTGATGTCTATGCAAACAAATAACAGCACTAATCAGAGAAATGCCTGTTTATTTCTACTTTTCATGGCTATGGAGGCATGATCACATGATACAGGACATTGATCAAATCCTTTAAATAATCTCAATTATTCGAGAATGAATTTTGTGAAATATGTAGTCTCGATAGACCACGCATACATCTACCTTTAAGCTAAGCTAACGTCAGCTTTCAAAATCTCTTAAAGCAGCTTGCACAAACAAAAGGAATTAATTACTTTGTCTGGCATTAAGGATGGGACTCAAGGAAAATGTAAAACTGATTTACAGTACTGTATGTTCAACTAAGTCAGGTTTGTCAAGAAAATGTATGCTGCATTCTTCTAAAACATCTTATAAATCCTCAGTGTGAACCTCCGGCATAAGGCTTACATGGACAAGGGACATAAAAATTGCCATGGCAACTTTGTGAATTAGTATAAGTTTTGATAAATATCAGCCACATACACCCACTCTCCTATTATAGTTGTCACTTTAACTTACAATGAATTCCCAACCATCTTCTTCTATCCAACATAGCCTCTTGTTTTAAATCTGCTTTTTTACCGAGTCTCTTTTGTAGTTTGCTCTTCATGTACAACCATAAAATAACAGTTTTGATCATCTTCTAATCGAAAAGGCCAAAGATGATGGAGAGATTTTCTAATTAGTTTGAATTATGCCCTGCATCACGAGGGAAGAAATTTGCAAGTGGCAGACTGACAAATGTAAAGCCGAGCTAGTTTCTGATTCATGAACTGGAGCATGATTACGTTTGCACGCAGGCTGATGCACACACACAGATTCGCATAAGCACACCTGGCTATAACCCAAGTCTAACACACAATGCCATCCAGATGCACAGTGCAGATAGAACAGAGGGATCCAGCACGGTTCTGCCTGCCAAACAGCCGGGTAATATGGGGAAAGAGAGAGTGTGAGTGAGAGTGGAAGAGAGAAGTAGAGAGAAGTTCGGGAAAAATGAAGGTTAAAGAGAGGCCAGTGAAGAAGAGATAGAAAAATCCCTCAGGGGGTTTGGACCACCTGTCTGTACTGGCATGACCGCTCAATGACCTCCAAACATCTTCATGGTTGGAGGGAAAAAAGCAAGACAGGAACAAAGAAAGAAAGAAAGAAAGAAACCATAAGATAAAGAAAGAAAAAGGGTGAAAATTGGAGACATGCACGAGAGGAAGAGAAAATGAGACAGCTAAAATCCCCCCATTCCATGAAGGGAAATTATCCTCAAAACAAAAGGCAATAACAAGCTTATGGGGCCGCCATAAAAATGAGAACAATAAACACTCAAATCATGTGTGTATTAGTGCATCTGTGTGTGTTTGTAGGCTATTGCATGAATGCATTTACTTGTACAGAATGTCTATGTGCACAAATAAGTGGTGTGTATGTGTGAGTGTGCATGTGTTTTTGTATGGTGACTATTAAAGCGATAATTTAGGACACAATAGCAGTCTGATGCACTGATGATAGTCCTCTGCAGAGTACAGCTGCTGGTTGATTATCTGGGCTTTCCTCCACACACACACACACACACACACACACACACACACACACACACACACACACACACACACACAAGCGCACACAAACACACTATGGAGATGTATTCATTATCAAGCAGTAGAAAGGATTGGGTGCAATATCTTCATCCGATTCACACCAGCAAGCAAGCAAGTACCTGACTCTTGGAGGCAGCCACCTTTGCAAACAGAGCCTGAGACACTTTGGCTCTCTTCATCTCGTGCTGAATCTCCTCGTAGATAGAAGCACTCACGTTGAGAACACAACTGTCTGTCCTTAAACTTCTGTCTCCTGCAACTGGGGACAGTCTCGCCTGAAAAGAGCCAATACAAATAAAACAGAAAAACAAGAGAATTGGGGTTGAATGTTAGACAGTTAGCATCTAAGTATTTGGAATTTGCCACCAAGTGAAATTACATCCAATCAGAGCAAAGACAAGATATCTCATCAACCCCACATTAAAAGAAGACCTCCTTTAAGATTGATTAAAGGGAAAGCCAGTGAGGGATTGTGTCCTTTATGAGCTAAAGCTTAATATCCTTACTTAGGTGTTATTTCTAGGAGACGGCATGAACCACTGCACATGTTACTTCCTCCCTGCATGGGGAAGCAGCTGGCAACCTGATGTAGGATATTAGAGGAAACATGTGGCAGTCTGCTCCCTCTCCAGGCCGACAGAGGGGAGTCAGCAGTGCAGTGCATGAGGAGCTGGCCGTACCAGATTGGGAGTAAATGGAGGGAAAGAACTGTAGATTAAAAAGATGATGAAAACTAAACTACAGGGAGGATGTAATAAACACATGGCTTGAAGAAGCTGTGCAAGTATATTATATAATCTGTCCTGCACTGTGGTGTAAATAAAGCATAGAAGTGAAGTCTATCATTTTTTGAGTTTTTTAGCTGGTAATGAAACATACTAAAAATAAAAATGATGTGTCTTTATGAACAACAAAAGCAAACTAAACCACCAGAGACAAGATTGATTACTTCTATATATTCATTACTAATGCCCATCACCCATGCTATGGGGTGGTTTTGTTAGCAGGAAAAGTTAATAAAAGCACGCTGCTGAAACGGCCATTTTTAAAAGTTTCCACAGTAAAAAATCTTGATGAGATGCATCTGACTGTTAAAAGAAAGCAGGATGAGATTTACCATTCACCACTTCTTACACATGGACAGGAAAAAATCAGGAAAGAGACCAGACATGCCACTACTGTAAGTCGACAGAGGGCAACAGTGCTTCAGCTAAATGCTAGCTTACATGCTGATGTTTAGCATGTAGAACATTAGCCAAAGCCTAGCATCAAGCATGCTAGTATACTGTAGCATTTAGCTAACAAGAACTTAAAGTACAGCTGAGGCTGTTGGGAATGTTACTAGCTTTGTAGGTATTTGGTCAAATTGTAATTTTGAAGTGATGATGACATTGGATGCTAAAGGACCATAAATGCCTATAGCAAATTTCCTGGCAATCTGTCGAAACATGTTTTAAAAGATTCACTCCAAACCACAAATGCCTCCTGGTTGAAGGTCTGTGAGCTTGAAATTTGATAATTTGAGGATTTGTGTTTCTTTTTTTCAGTCTTTTTCAGTCTTTGACCTGTGTCATCCTTGTTTTTCTGGCCCTTTAAGGACTGTCTCTTACAACCAAGCATCTGAAATCTGATACATAAGATTAAGGCTAGGCATAGGCCTACTAAGCTTTATAATAGTAACCCCATTTCAATATTTCAAGTTTTCTTAAATTAAGAAAAAGAAAAAATAGAAATCATTCTACATCAGCTTTTTTTCAATCATTTCTCTCTTTCTGTCTCTCTCTCTCTCTCTGATTACTTGCAGGCTGACCTGTGTAGGTCTTGGTGGTGTGTTGTTGCAGCTGGGGGTGAATCCAGTCAGGCTCCTGTCTTTCTCCTCTTGGTAGATGCGCTCCCTCTCGGCTTCAGGCAGCTGCAGAAAGCTGTACATGGCTCGCAGATTTACCAGAAGAGACTGGGAGGCGTGTTTAGGATCTTCCTCTTTCCGCAGGATCTCAGACAACAAGCCCTGGTACATTTTTTGGTACAAACACAAGTAAATAATTAGTCAATTTGAAAAGTAATGTTGTGTATGGGCTTCTTAAAGTGAAATGATTGCTTTTCACATAAATGTAGTATATTTAAAGTTTCTTATATGAGAATGTAACTATAGCTCCTTCATCGTTCTCGTTCTAAGAGTTAACTTGGGGTTTAGTGTTGCCAGGCTTTACAAGATATACAGCCAGTTCTCAGTCACTTCTGAGCGCTCTTCTAGTCTGTCAAGCTCGCATTATTGGAGCTTTATTTGAAAGTCTTCAAACATCTCATGCAGATTGTAGGGATTCCATCCTAAAAAGAAATCAGATTTTACGCTGGAAGAGGAAAAAGGGGAAACAGCCTTCTTATTCAAATCATGGATCATCTTTAGATACTCGCTAACTCCTCCTTTCAACTTGAAGGAGGCTTTACATGAATCGCTAAATGATAAATGCTTCTATCAAGTCTATGTGGCAGGTTGGCATCATGCCCGATTTGTACGGCTGGCACTGAGGCACCTTGGACTTGGCAAAGGGGGGAACACAGGGATGGATAATAACTACCTCTGCTTATTGTGATGAAAATGATAATGGCGGTAATAATAATAATAACAATGGCCTGTCTTCTGAGCCCCATTTCTGTGGGCGTGGTGGTGAATGCAAGATGATGAACACAGATAAAGTGGCAATTTAGTATTTGAGGTAGATATGGATACTAAATAAGGGAAATAATAAAAAAGACAGATAAAAAAAGATGGATTGACAGATCAGAGCAGGAGATTAAAAGAATAAAAAGGGTTGTCAGAGTGAACAGTAGTGAGCTGGAGGGACAGTAAGATAGAGAAAAAGGTGGAGAGGGAGACAACATTTCTCCAAGGGGTTGTGATTAGTTGGCCTAGCAGCTGCTTCAGTGTTGGCAACAGCTTTGTGCTGCAGAGAGCTGGCACAAACACACACACACACACACACACACAAACATACACACATGCATGGGGGGGAGGGGGCACTGCGGCAAAGGCCATGCCAATGTGCCAACCATGAAATACACACAATACACAGGACACATTTACAAACAACCAAAGCACCAGAAAACACTTGCGACAGATAATTGCTAGCAAACATTTTCCACCTCTAAGTGTTCCATACCTGGGTCCTGTTAAATGCAACTCGAGCAAAGATGGCTTGAGAGATGCCCGCTCTCTTCAGCTCCTCCCTCACACAGTGGTAGACGTCACTCGGCACGTCTGTTAGCCCCACGGAGGACCCAGCTGATGTATGGATTTGTGGTCCAGTTGCAGGGCCTCCTCCTGGGCCGCAGTGTGCCTGTTGCAGGGCTTGAGATTCAGGGGGTTTGGAGAAGACCTTAGGGGGTGCCCTCCCTACAGGCGGATGATTGAGATACTGCGGTGGGGGGGATGGGTGACCCTGCCCTGCTAGCATGCGGCTAACAGCGTACTGCTGGTTGAGAAACTGGGCCATCACTAACTGCTGGTTGACCATTTGAGAGCTGAGCGGTTGGGTTACTAAGCTGTGAGGGTGCAGGCCAAGGGGGGAACGGCCACATATGTTGGCTACTTCTCCACGAGAGAAAAGAAGGGAGGAGCTCTGCTCAGCTGGGCTACTTGTGATTGGTTGCTGTGTCAGGGTGACATGCGTGGACTGGTCAGAGAAGCTGTCAATCTCTGGTGCAGAAAGAGAAAACATGCATGTATTAAAACACCAACTGAAGTATGCAGTATTTTAAAAAAAAAAGCAGATAAAAGACCTTACTCATTGCTTTACCCAACGTGAATCCATCATGAGCACAGCACTAAGCATCATTTAGTATTGTTAACATTAGAGTTCACTGAGGCCAGCTTACATAATCATTAGCAAGAAATGTACAACTTTTCTGTCATATACTGTTCATGAATAGGAAGCGGTTGAATGGTAATGCCAGTTGTTGCCTTACGTTAACTAATGAGTTAGCAAATAAATAGTTAGCTTGAATCTTGCCCAAATATCTTCCAGTTCCTTTATGGCCCGTTGTCTTTCCTGTGGCTGATGAATTGGGAACTGATGAAATCCTAACCACATGCCAGACTGAATACAGCAGAATATTTTTGTAATGAAAGCATTTTTGCTTTCGCCCTCGAGCTTGATGTCAGAGGAAAATGGCTTCTGTACGAAAATAGTATATTTTATCATTTTACTGTAAGAATTAAATATTTTTCCCAACTGCTTAGACAGTACACAGTAATGAAGATAGGTAGTATTAGACTTACTAATAGTGAATGCTATAACACCTATCAGGCACACTCAGTGGTTGCAGGCTTGTTAGAAACCCCTCACCCTTGAAGCTTTTGGTCCTCCTGAAGTGCTTGTACCATCGACCGAACTCGTGACACTTGGCAGATGAGACGTTTGCATAGTAAGTACTATTTACAATAGATGATATCATACTCTGAAACAGAGGGAGGAAAGACAATAGAAATTCATTACATTTTCCAAGCTAGTGCTATGGGCGGTTGGGGTGTCTCAGCTGTTCACACATCTGATATTAATGGACTTAGATCTGTGTTATTAAAAAGACCCCCAGGTAAATAAGATAATAAAGACAGATGAGTGTGTCAGTGTGTGAGAGCTGTGTGTGTGTGTGTGTGTGTGTGTGTGTGTGTGTGTGTGTGTGTGTGTGTGTGTGTGTGTGTGTGTGTGTGTGTGTGTGTGTGGGTGTGTGTGTGTGTGTGTGTGTGTGTGTGTGTGTGTGTGTGTGTGTGTGTGTGTGTGTGTGTGTGTGTGTGTGTGTGTGTGTGTGTGTGTGTGTGTGTGTGTGTGTGTGTGTGTGTGTGTGTGTGTGTGTGCGTGCGTGTGCGTGTTTACAACATGTGAATGCACATATGTGTTTGTGCATGTGTGTGTGTGCAATCAAAAAAACCACACACACAAGAGGTCATCAGAGACTATGCCGCTCTGTCTGTCTCACTCACACACACAAGCGCACACACAAGTACACACACAGGCACAGCTTCTCCCCAAAGACCATCCTGTGCAATCTTTACATCTGATTACACCTTTCATCTTCTCATATTTATTTTAATCTGCTCCTCGCAAACAACAGAGGGGGTAATGGGAGTGATAGGAGGGAGAGATGGGGGAGGGAGAATTGGCTTGTGTCAGATTAGGGAGAGATAGTGAAAATGTCTCTTTATCAAACTGTAGATGTCCTATGCTGCCTTAGGCAAACAAAGAGACAGACTAAGTTGATAATTATGAATATTCACAAAGAAGCCCTCCCCAAATACTGCATCATTAATTTAATATTATTCCTGCAGTTGTGTCTCTGTTTGCTGGATTGGAAGGAGATCTTAAAACCAGATTTGGATGATATTGCTGAATCAGTCAAGAGTGCAGGAAAAAAATCGCGATAGGCAGATAGAGCAAGTGGGAGTAAGACGGCGAGTGAGGCTGACAGACAGACAGACAGATACATTGACAGGCCGACAGGTTGGCAGGAGAAAAGAATCAAGATAGGCAGCACCCCAGGCGGTAGGGCTTTTTAAGAGATAGCCATCTCTCGTTATCTGTCTCTCCCGCTCACTCTGCCCCCACACCTTATCTCCTGCTGCATCTGGACTTCCTGTCAAACTATTGGACCACACGCTCACTCTGCCTCTTGCGTCAAACATACACACACACAAACACAGCAGCAGGACATGGAAGGGCAAAGACATTAAAGGCACACTTTAACACACTTTAGCAGGATTTGATTCTCTCTGTGTATGCATGCTCTGTCTTTGAATGCATGCCGTGTGTTCATGTGTGTGTGTCTTTGTGTTGTACCTGGGACAGGGGGCACTCCTTAGCTAGGGTGCTCTGGTTCATGTCCTTGAGGAGTTCCTTCAAAGCATTTCTCACTGTAGAGTGACTCCACTGCTCTGCTGGCAAGTCCTCCAATTTGGGACAACTAGACAAAGAGCACATTTAAAACACCCAATTGCAGCATTTTTAAGTACTACAGTATGAAGGAAAACACAGGGAATCTGCACAGCACCTCAATAAAGTTCATGAACTAACAATCAACAATCTGACTTTCAGCTTCCACTGTAACTTAATCTCAGGAAAATGCTACAACTCTTGGGTGCCATAAAGTCACTTACTGAATGGCATCTTTCAGTTATTACTTTTTCTGACCCTGATGACATATTTAGGGCTACAAAGTTACATTTACAGCCTAAGAAGACATACTCCTCTTTCACACATGAGCTTTTGACCTTTTCTAGATAATTTGGGATATTCAGGCCCGCCCAAACCTTTTCAGGAATTTGCCTTTCAAACACAACGCATTACTCCGTTTGGTTTAGGTGAGCTGTAAAGAGTATACAGCGGCGAAACTCCACTCAACGACAAAGATGTCAGCAATCTTGCACCCGACCCAGACAATGTTGGGAAATGTTCAGGAGTGCAGTGCATGTATGAAAGGGGCTATACAGTACACTGTTTACATAGGCTGATCATTTTGACGGCTATACTGAACTTCATGGGGACAGCGCCTTTAATAACAAGATATCCCTTAAGTGTGCTTAGACATGAATGAATCTCCCAGCATGCACTGGGTGATGTGCAAGCAGGACAAATTTTCAGTATGAGGGTGTTAATGGAAAAAAAAAAGAAAGCTCATGAACCTATTATTAAAGTCATGTACTTATCACAGGGAAAACGTACATGATCCGCAGTCTTTTTTTGAGAGAATCGGCTCTATTGCGCAAGACATTTCATAGGTCACAGGTGCAAAAACTTAATTTTAAAGATATCTGAATTACATTGAGCTGTTTGCATTGTAAACTTCATTAATGTTATTAGGAAACAATGTATTTTTATAACAACAAATTATTTGCTGCTGTGTATAAACACTCAGATTCTGTATCTTGTAATGAAAATAAGCTATTAAGCTTACAAAATTGGCACAACTAAAGCACCACTGTCAAAAAGTGAAAAGAACATTTATTATTGAAAAATGTTACAGGAAATAACTTTTAACGTCACCCTCCATTAAAATACGCATCAATATTCATTGCAACAAGCATATAAAATCACTCATTAAACTTTATCTGATGGCATTTAAACTGTCAAAAAATAAGAATTTGATCATACTTTGCAGGAGACTGCCGAACAGATTTGATTTACAGTTTACTGTAAAAGAGGTTTGATTTGGTCCGTGCCCCTTGGTAAGTTTATTTCTTAACAGAGGGATGGTGAATGGCTTGAAAACCTGAATGAGGAGTGCAGATAGAGAGGGTCTTACCTGTGCAGCTGGATTTTAAGGGTAATAATATGGTGAACATCCTGCAGCATATCCGCCACTGTGGCATCAGGAGCATCTGTTACACAGGACAGAGGCACGGGGTTCCACCTGCCCACCTGAATCAGACCTGAACATTTAAACACTAAAGTGAATATAGTTTGAAAAAGACGCACTTGTGTCCTTGCCTCTTTTTACAAGTTAATGTTTTTTACCTTTGGCCTGTGCGGCGGAGCTGTGCGAGTAACCGAGCGTCAGCAGGGCCATCTCTATCAGCTGGTTAAACAGCAGGTCTCTTTTGACCAACACAAACTCAGCATGTTCTTCTCTCCTTTCTCTTTCCAGAGCGCTTTCCTTGTGCTCCACCACACAGAACACAGGCAGCAGACTCCCTGAGGTGATGGACACAAATGAGGTGAAATGACGCACGCTAAAATGAATTCAAAAATGTTACGTTTTTTATGATTGTTTGTTAATGCACTTATTGGTTATATTTCCAAACCTGCTATATTCTCTAAACTCTAATTTAATCAGAATAACATTTTCATCCTCCCAAATGAACCCAAGTCAGTAATGCGACATATCAGATGGCATGTAGGCGTCATAATCACTGTACTAAAGACCCAATCTGTAACATAATGTTTCCAATAAGTGTAATTAAAAAATCTTTTAGACGAAAAACTTCCTACCTTTGCTGTGCCAGCTCTTGCTCTGTGGCCTCTCTGTGGTGGGCTTCTGGGCCAGGCCGAGGTTTTTGGCCACAGGGCTCCCCTGCCTGCTTCTCTCCTGGGCTGAGGGTCCCGCTCCGTTCTGCTCCAGTCTAGCCAGCTTGGCAGGCGGAGGCCGGGGGTCTAAAAGGGGATCTGTGCCCTCAGGTTTCTTTGCTCCATTACACAGGACATCCATCTGTTGTTTTGCACTAATACAGAGACAGACATGCTGAAAATTCAAACACTGTGGCAGTAAATCCCTCCTTGATATCAGCATAAATAGCTTTTTGTACTGGTAAGCCGATATTATATTTAAGTGACTTCTCCAAGAGAAATGTATAGTCCTAGTATAGATATTTTCATTGGTGTAGAATAGGCTACATACAGAATGTCAATAATGAAAATATGAGCACATATGAGTCCAACAGAAGTCAATTTGGATACTTGGTGAGAGACAGTAAATAAAGGCTTTTCTTTCATGTACTGACTCTAAATATTAGAAAGCACACACACATACACACACTCAGATCTGAAGGATATCCGGGTCAGTAAAAGGGGGTGACCTTCACCCACATGCAGCGATGAGGACAACCCTCTAAATCCAGTAAAAATCCAGTGAACGATGGAGCGCAGTTTCCCAGCCTGCTGTCATCTCCAGGCGCGCGACACTGATTCAGTTCATCTTCAGCACCGTAATGCGCGCTGATCGTCCCACGTCTGATCAAGCTGAAGTTTGATCGAGGAGAAACCAACCTGTTTCAGTCCGCACAACGTGCATGTCCAACCTGCCATCATGCATTAGCATTCCGGCTGTACCCATGTGTTATTCCAGAAACGCGTCTCATTGCCGTCAGTATTCGTCCGTTTACTCACTTGGATCGTCTCTCAAACATCAACATTACCTCGTGTTTGCAGTCGCATTAGTATTGTGTCTATAGGCTACCTCCTGTTCTCCAACCACGCTTCGCTTTCCGGTGCAATGATAAATTTGGCCTCAGCGTAAGTTCAAGTCGACCTCCCATCTAGAGCATCGGGACTGAGGATCAGCTGTTACCGTGGGTCAGGCTCCAGAGAGAAACAATACACGGCTCTGAGCTCCTGGAGTGCATTCCCTATCATACACGAGGCTACAGCAGTGACTCCGGGACAGCACTTCAAAGCCCTATGCGCACGCAAAGAGAGAAAGGGAGAGAGCGAACGAACGAGAGAGAGAGAGAGAAACACACACTCACACACATACACAGACTCATAAATACGTGGACCCAGCTGCATTAGCATATGGTGTAATAATGAATTCACTAGCGCGCTCCGTAAATGTATTAAATGTGACAATTGCGCATAAATCTATTTATTATTTTCCGCCGCATGCTGTGCACGCACTTATTATTGTCTTTAGGGTATTGGAGCTCTCCATGGTAACAAAGTGGAGCAGCACGAGGAGAACTGGCTGACTTATATTAACTTTTGAACGATGAGGTTAAATCCTCACTAGAGTTTTTTTTTTTTTAGATGCAGTTAATAACACTTTTAGCCTAATCACTGCCACCAAAAACAACTTTATCCATCACAATTACAGAAGTATTAGGCACAGCAAAAAACAAAAAAAAACAGTATGTATTTTCTACTTTATATTGAATCAGTATTCATTTTAGTACTTGCTTTATACTTTTCTTCCATGCCAAAGTTTATTAGGCTGAATGCATAATTCTATGGGACATATAGTGCAATTTTATACTAGAGTAAATATAGTTTGGCTTTGTATTAGTACATTGTGGCACAGTATTGTATAAAGTTTAGTTATAGTATAGTAGACAGTACAGGATATAGAGTGTTATCTCTTACTATTCAGATATAGCATACTCAATTTAAGGCGACTATGCTGGATGTAAACAACAGGTTATCATTTGACTTTTAAAGTAATCACTAAATTCCACTTTGAAATGTCTAAAAACAGCACCCAAGGAAAAAATAAACATTTTTATCTGAGTACCTTCAGAGTTTTGATCAGGCTGAATCAGCTGGCATAGAAAACGTCTTTTGTCCTGTTTGCAGAATCCTGAAGTTGCAACCAAGTATCCTCTGTTCAGTCACTGGAAGACGAGCTGCACCTCTGGAGCTGAGATCACTTAATGCTGCCTGAAATCTCTGAGAAGGTAACAACAAGCCAAGTGTGGTCTGCATGTGTGTGTGTGTGTGAGTGTGCTGTGAGAAGGCAGAAGGAGAACAGAAAGAGTCACAAATCCTTCATTCTCGCAAAGATCCACAGACTTGCCCCATGAAACGTTACACCGATGTGGTAACAGGTCTGTGTTCTCTACAGAGAGAATGGGCACAGAGATGGGTGGATGTTGTGCAATAAGAGAGTCTGTTTGGGGAGAGTGAGCATGCTCTACTACTTTTGACTAATTAAACAAAGTGAATTAGCTATCTCCCCAGCCAGAACGAGTCATGGCTGGTTACACATCATTCATCGTGACTAATTCGGAGAGAGACATGTCACTCAGCTGGATGGAAATGTGTGTGTGCATGTGTGTGACTTCGATTGCACCACTGGGTATGCTGCTGTGTAGGTTCAAAGTTTAGTGTGTATGTTTAGAGATATAGTACTTCTTGTGTGTGTGCTTGTACCTTTAAGTGTTGATTTTTTTTAAATTTCTCTCTCCGTCTGTCACCCTCTGCTCTACTATTTTATCAGTGGCTTGATACATCGTCATTGAGGCTGGCATGCTAAATGATAATTAAGACCATTACACGCTCACAGAGCACACTACCAGTGCAGCACACAGCTCCCTCGATCGCAGCCTCATCTCAGGGGACACCCTACTACTCACACAGTCGTGTATCTCTCCAAATTAGGTTAGATTTTCATTCCACCTCATTCGCCATGGATGTGATGTGGTTATTATAAACTCATGATATGGTTAGTGAGCCTGCTGCCATTAGATGGGTGGAGGCATCATGTTGGAGCGTTAAAAGGGGAAATGGATTGCCAACACAACACTCTGAACTGCAAATCTCTTTTTCTTTTGCTCTGGCACACTTGTGTTCTGAAGTATTTTTTGCAGACAAACACTTCAAATCTGATACACACTATGTAATGCGAAAACACACAGGCACTCCCAGACGACTGATGAAATGTCTTCAACAACACATCTTACCTTAAAACACACACGGCCCATCATTTCCACATGCACTCACACATCTCTGTGTACATCATTCAAAAGATATTAGGTACAATTAAAGACATGTCAACATAGTAAAATAGTCTTAAGGTAAATGTGCGTTACTTTTATCTACTAAACATGTGTTTTTTTAACTTCTTTTGCATTTCATTAAAGGGATTGATTTTGCTTTTATGAAGACTTTTCTTGATGGGGTCCATATATACCTATTAGATATAAGCCTAGTTGATTTAAGCAGTTCCACCTGATTGTCTTCTCTCAAAGCTTCTTCTTCTGCATTGAAATAATAGTATGAAGTATGACAAGTTTAAAAATACAAACCATTTTTTAATCATCTCCAGCCACCCCTACATTTATTTTGTGGCCCATTAAAGAAGGTCCAAACCAAATGTTAGAAACCAGTAGACATTATTAACATACTGTAAAGTTATGAAACTAGTCCAATTTACCTCAACTCCTTTCTTCTTGATGTATCCTCAATAGTCCAATAATTCCATTTTTGATCATAGACTTACAATGTCTTGACTCTCTTATCATTTTGATACTCTAAGTATGTTTTACTGATGTGCTTTTACTTGAATAATCACTAAAACGTACTTTAGGGTGTTTGTGAACTGGGTTTGAAACCGACTCAATTCAATACTGATGCCTCTATATGACCTACAAAAGCAAACCAGGCCATCAGCTACAAGATAGACTACATCTATAAAGTTATTTTTAATCCCTGTCACGCTGACACAAGGTCAGATTCTGAAGAAATGTACAGTTTGCAGGCTGAAAAAGACAAAGTACAAAGTAGTAGGAGTAGTAGATGAGATTCTTCTTAAACGATGACTACACTATAAGAAGAGGACTGGATCAGAAAAAGGCACGAGACACATTGTCTTCAACAAGGGCTGGAAGAAAAATCTACATAAAAATGAAAGTCTTATATCTGCTTCATTCTGAATGCAGGGCTTTTTCTTTAAAAATGCAATCATGAATTATTTCACATGCACTTTTACTAAATTTCAAAATATGAGTGCCACCACTGTGCTTGTCATGCTTTTAACCTGAAACATACTAACCCAGAAACCTCTCACTACAGTCATATAAAACATCCATACAATAATCTTATCGCTGACATTGTTCCTGAGCCAGGTTTGAAGGCAGCTGTGTCTGCTCAGGTTTCTCCTGATCTGGGGTGTGTGCAGGCTCCTTGGTCTGTTAATGTACCAATGCAGATATCACATATACAGGATGAGAATAACGTAGCCGCAGGTTAAGGTGCTTTTTGTGTATAAAAATCAGAACATCTATGAAAAAAGAGGTCTGAGTCTGATTGCATACCTACAGATTTCAGATGAGATTGTGTAATTGTTCGAGATACGACCGACAAAACAGAGTCAACCTTCTAAAGTGAAAAGAAAGGATTGGTTGTTAGAAAGGGGCATATGGAGCTGTTATGACATTTGACATACTGTCTTTTAATTAGGGCTTGTGCAGTACAGCAGTATGTCTGTGTGGGTGGAAGTAACTGTGCACATACTGCACATATAATATGAGCTATTAGCTTTGTGAAAATAGAAGCAACTTATAGCTTTCACATCCTTGTCTACTTCTGAAACGGCCCCCAAGAGTATGGTAGCCTTTGCAATGCAGCACGAGAGACGTGCAGAATAAAATGCATGACATTGTATTATAGAGACTAGAAAGCAGATTAGATCAGAGTTTATAAACTAGCACTAAGGTTACTTAAATGAAATCTAAAGTGAATGATTGATGCACATGAAGTTTTTTTTTTTGTAATTCAGAACATTTGTTTCTGTTAAAGCTCCTATGTGCACATCTTAAAGGTTTCTTTGGTGCCTCCTAGTGGTAGCATGAAAAAAACAACATCTTTTATTTGGAGTGTCTCATTTCTCTTCCAACACAAAAATGATGCTTTTACACTGATTTTAAATGTTTAGTGTATTTACATGATTCCTACGGTAGGATATTTAAGTGACACTATTTGCATTCTTACAACTCACTAAAGCTTAATCTACTACACCTGCCATCTTCCCTTTATATGGTTGTTCTTTACTATGATTAATACTGAATCTAACTTCTGTTATCTTATCTATCATCTTTGAAACCAGAATTAAACTTTTTATTGACCAGAGAAACATAAAGACTTATTTCAATGTCTTTGCATCTGTTGTTTAAAATGCATTATATTACAGGCTCTATCATAGCACAGTCACGTGCTTATTTAAGCAAAGTGTACGCTGAGAGGGTCTACGTTTGACCTGATTTAACTTTGTAGTCTTTTTAAGGTGAAAAAAACTATCTTTAAATACTAGTGTGTTTGTTTGTTTCTTCTTCTTTTAATGTGTGTTGTCCAAAGTGTTTTGTGAGGTGTGTTGCAGCCTTCCTTTAAAACAGCTCTACAAATAAACAGGTGATGATAGTAATGGTAAGGATGTGATGATGGGGATTTTTAAATCATGGCTTGTTTAAAAAAAAATCAAAAAATGTTGATTCCCATTCTTTCTCTTGTGTAGTTTCTTTGTTGGTTCTTTTTAGGGTTAACATCATATATTAACATTATATACCTTCTACTGATGTATATTTTCTATCTGCGGATTACACCCGTGCACAGCCTTTCCCTAAATATGTTTATCTTTCTGCCTGCGCAAATTGTTAGCATTTTTCACAAAACATTTTATAAGACATCTTATGTAGACTTGCTCATTGAGTTAACTGAGGGATTATTGAAAGACTGTTGAACAAGAAAGATGTGAGTAAAGTGATTATAATGTATGCAGGCTTGAATAAAGCTGGTTTAGAGGTAACACTGTGATGAACAATGACTCACTTTAACTCCACTGTCACTTCACTACGACCTCCTCTATGACACTCACTCACACACACACACACACACACACACACACACACACACACACACACACACACACACAGCATGTGTGTTCAGAGCGGTGATCAGGCTTAAATGATGCATTAAGCTCTTAATTACTCAGGTGATGCACCGCTGTGTGTTGGCTGTCTGTTTTAATTTTATTAGCTGACAGTCTTATGGAAGTATATCTCTGTGTTTCACACTGCCTTTCCTGAGGGATGTGATTCATGTGTGTGTGTGTGTGTGTGTGTGTGTGTGTGTGTGTGTGTGTGTGTGTGTGTGTGTGTGTGTGTGTGTGTGTGTGTGTGTGTGTGTGTGTGTGTGTGTGTGTGTGTGTGTGTGTGTGTGTGTGTGTGTGTGTGTGTGTGTGTGTGTGTGTGTGTGTGTGTGTGTGTGTGTGTGTGTGTGTGTGTGTGTGTGTGTGTGGGCACGTACAGTTTAATGTATGATTCACAGCTCTCAGCCTTAGAGCACCTGATGACCTCACCTTGCCTAAACGACATAACAGCTGCTTCACTGTTGTGGAGGATCTGAGTGGGAGTGCTTGACTTCTGCTGTTTGGTCCTGTGCTGTGGAACTGTTCATAATAGGATTGACCTAGATTAGTTCTGTCTGCTATGATTTGCCTGCATATGTGTGTATGTATGTGTGTGTCTGTGTGTGTGTATGTACATGTGTGTACAGTAGGCTATGTATGTGTGTCTGTGTGTGTTTGTCTTGTGTGTGTGTGTGTGTGTGTGTGTGTGTGTGTGTGTGTGTGTGTGTCTCACACACTAGTACATTAGGTTTGATGTCATTTGCTAGAGGTGTCTTGCAACATGAGGCTTGAAATTGCAAACTTTGGGTGATATCCCATTTATGGATTTACAGTGGAGACTTTGGTTTCGCAGGGTGGGATTTTAAGATCACTTGAGGCAGAATTTTTGTAAGTTTTCCAAATTATTTCCATCATTAGCTACATCAGAATTCCCTCACCCACATATTTAAGTATGGCTTGCTCATGAAATAATTAGTTTATCCAGCCATAAAATTAGCTTATAAATAGTTGTAGTTCCTGCTCCCTATTTTTTGATTAGGGAACTTTTTTGTCATGAGGCTGTAAAATCTTACAGATGTAACTTTCAATAGTTATAATTGACACTTTTAATACTCTAATGACAGGCTTTTTTTAAAGCATATTTAAAGCAATAACATACTTTGTTCTAATCTGACAAAGTTGTGATCCCACACAAAAGACTGTAAAAGATTACCAGTTGTTCATATTTGAAGAGCGTGTACGTTATAAGCTACTCTGCAATCTTTACAGGCTGTAATGTGCATTTAGAAGTTGAAGTTGCGCCTAAAGTAGGTTTAAACTTGTTCGTCGTGTAGGTGAGCGCTGCAGTGAACCGTCCACAAGATGGCGGTATTGTACAACTCACGTGTCTGTTTAACATTGTTCAGTCGTTCGTGGTGTTTTGAATTCAGCGATTCTTGATCCACCCTACGGTTGGTAGGGTGGCGCTAAAAACAAACAAACATGTGCTCCTGTGTCCAGCTGTGCTCATGCTTTGTGCGCTTTGAGGGAGAAACGCTGTCAGTGTACAGACAGTCTTACCCTAAACAAAACAATGTGAATGAGCTGTGGATCCCCGAAAGCAGTTTGTCATCTGTTGTGAAAAAGCTTTTTTTCCCCTCCCCATCCTTTTATTAAGGGCTGTGCATGTGCCGGTGTTATACTGAGAAATACATGCCTGCCGAGAATTGCATGCACCTCGCGGGAGAATGGGAAATACAGCAGGCACAAATTCTATCCTGCCGAATTATGCATCCCTTAAAGTTCCTCTACAGACACTTTAGCGTCAAACACTGTTTGCAGATCATATTTAAGCGGGCTAATGAAAATGTATCCTCTCTCGAGTCTATAGAACAATAAGGACACTTAACGTATATTGAGTAAAAACTTCAGACACTTTGTCATCATAGATCTTCCCCAAGAAATAAGATTTACACCGTTTTAAAGATGTAACGCAATGTGCATGCACTTCTCAGCGTTAAACCTGTCCTGAGCAAAGCTGTTTAGTTTTTGTCTGATACTACCTATCCATTCTCTCTTGCGTAATGCTTGGTCAAACTATCTTTTTTTCTATTTCCAAGTGTTTCGCATCGTGGAGATGCGCTTCTATGTTAATTATAGGGTATTTAAAGTTATGTCGAGTTTATAAACTGTAGTGTGCACTGTATCATGAAAAAGTGTCAAAGGTAACCATGCTTTAAAAACATTTTCTTTTAAATGTGCACTGCTTCCAAAGGTATTTAATTTGACTGCTGCTGTTGAGTTGTGTAATTATGGATACAGATCGATAAATAAAATTATATCAAATCAAATCAAATCCATCCACACTTTATTGATGAGATGTTCAGACAAATACATGATTTTTCTGAGAAACTATAAGCATTTAAAAAAATAAAATGAAGTTGCGTTTCTGACTTGTGATGTCACTAAGTCCTCACTCTCTGAAGCTTCCTCATTTGCGCTTTAATCACAGTTTTTTTTTTTGTATTATCTTTCTGCTGTTGGGAGTGATTGATGCCTCCCAAGCAGCATTGCGCGCTGTGGAGAGACGATCATTGAATCCAACGGGCACAATAATGGCACTGGTGACAGGGTGCCTCGCGCTCTCACGGTCGTCCTGGCTGTTACCTGAACTGCACCTGTGGACTTCATCTCCTCTTGTCGTTTACACACGCGACACAAGCTCCAGGCGCACGGGTGCGCGCGTCGCGTGCACTCACCACCGACTGGTGATCGCCTTGTGCTGAGTTGACCGGATAGCTCCTTCTCCATACACGTCCGGAGGCTTAAATGGGAGCAGCTCACACATTTGGACGACTTGCACGTTCTGTTCAGTAACTTTGATGGGGGCTTTGATATCAAGCAGGGAAAATGCCTGTGATGAAGGGATTATTAGCGCCGCAGAACACGTTTCTGGACACTATAGCCACACGGTTTGATGGCACGCGTAAGTTTGCTTTGAATTATTTTGCATGCAATTGAATCATTTGTTGTAGATTTATGGTTTAAGTTCTCTAATTGCTTTTACTCTGGTTTGTGAGGAGCAGGTTGCACCTGATCCTTGGAGATCTTCAGTAGGTTTTAAACCTGCAGAAATAAAACAAAAGAACACCGGATTATTATTATTATTATTATTGTCGTTGATGCAAATGACATTTTAATTAAATGTACACAACAGGAGCCCCAATACAATAGGCACATTTGTTGTTGCTGAAACTGCACTTGCCTGTAATTCAAAATGGTTATATATGTCAGTGTAAAACTAATAGAGAAGCTGGGAAATCTTCCACAGCAATTATCAAGCTGAATCTGTCGCTGTCCATGGTGCTGGAACATCAGCACCACAGATAGCGACCAAAGGGTTAACTGGGCGCTAACAGGCTCCCAGCTATTGTACATACAACACATCTGGACGACTTGTTCACAAGTAACTGCCTGTGTCATGTTTATTTTAATGAACACACCTGTTTATCTAACTTTTCCCCCCTGAGTTGTCCACACAGTGTGTCCCTTAAGGTTAACCTTTATTATCTTTGTTCTTTGGGCTGATGAGTCCTCCCGCCGCTCTCAGACCAGCAGTAGCATTTATCAAAACTAATTGGTCAGAGGTGATATTACAGCAGGTCTTTCCCAGACTGAGACACACACAGGGCTTTCTAAAGACAACTTTTGTCTGAACTCTCGCCTCTCATGTTAGTTGTCTTCTTTTTCAAAAATCAAAGGTCTCTTTTACTCTTTGAAGATTCATAGAGATCTGCAATGATGTAATGATGATTGTCCACCTTTAGTTTTTTTAAGCTGAGCTGCCTTCCACCCATTCCCTGGGCCTTTAAGTGTGTCTGCTATCCGTGGGTTAGATCTTTGTTTCTTTTGGTTTTCTAGGCAACCATTAACACTTTGACATTTTTTCTTTTTTGTAATGATTCGCTTGGTTTACAAACTGTGCCTGTTTTTCCCCCGTTAAATATATTATTACTGTTTAGTATTCGGGCTGCAACTAAATATTAATTTATTGACTTATCCCTAATCACTTTCTTAATCACTCATTAAGTCTGTAAAATAATTAAAAATTAGTGAAAATGCCCATAACGGTTATCTGAAGAGTAATTCAATGTCATCAAATGTTGGTTTCAAACCACCTTAAAGGTGTTAAGTCCATTATGTTAATACCAAGAAAAGCAACACATTTTCATATTTGAGAGTCTGAAACTAGTGACCTTTCCCCATTGATTGTCAAACTCTTTGCATATTTTTGTGCCAGTCAGCTAAACAAGTAATACTGTAGTCATTGCATGTCTATGGATCAAGGTTTAATTGCATATCTAATTAGATAAACTCAGTTTGAATGTAAGAGACTAGTATTCTGTATTGTTCGTTTTTAAATACACAACTAAACGGTACATTGCTTGTCAGTATTGTTTCAAAGTTGTCCTTGCTACCTTTAAAAACACATGTCTATCTGTGGTATTTCTTTGTCCACTCTGTGCCAATGTTTGCATTTTGTTTGTGTGTGAAAATCCTGATAATAGACTTAACAGATAATAATACACCCTTCATTTAGTGCTTGATTTCATCCCTAAGTCTTACCACAGTAAATGGTTATTCTTCATTGTATGTTCATAACAATAAGTGTATCTATAGTAACCCCAGTCATCCATCCTTGTTTCAGTAAGCAGAGCTGCAGGTTGAGCACTACTGTATGAGTAAGAGCAGGCTTTACATTGAGTGGCAAAAACATGGAGCCGGCTGTGCAGGAGCTCTGCTCTAACACAGGAGAGTTGAAGAGGTATCGCTACTTGCACAAGTGGCTTTTTTTTTCTTTTCTTTTTTTTTTTTTGTGAGGTAGAAGGAAATGAACGCAGGATTTGAACTGCAAGACAGGGCAGACTGGAAGCAGCGGAGCTTGACGGGACAAATTAGGTGTGATGGTCTGGCCAGGAGCAAATATAAGGGAGGTGCTTAGTTCACTGCTATGCGATCCCTTTTGACGTCATTCGAAGCCCAGGCGGGAGGGTCAGACCTGGAAACAGTAAATGATCAATGGATGAAAGTGAAAGTAGGCAGGTCTTTTACTTGATCTGATTTGTACCAGGCTTTTTTATATTTATGTGACCTTTAAATGGACCCAACAGTTTTTCAGAGCCAATAACAGGAGAGATTATCGTTTAAACTCAAACCCAGGCTCGTTGTCCTAGGCGTGACTTCATCGTATTGTAGACACTTTATAACTGCAACCTTTCAAGATAAATTCATATACGAGAAATGAGAGGACATATGAGAGTCACTGTTTTCAAATTACATACCTATGTTCGACGGAAACAACTTAGAAATGACTCAAAATCTGTTGCTTTGTCAGCTCCACACACCTTTGATCACACTGTCTGGATTGTTGTGTCTCTGTTTGCCCACACTGTAAATATACACATCACAATCTGTGTATAGCTCTATACTGTGATGACTGTGCGAGAGCGCTGTGATACTGTCTGTCATCAGTCCATCATGCAGGTGACTAACTTTATCACCTTACCTTCGTTGGAGCTGTATTTAGTAGTGAGCTGCTTATTCAAAATCACACATTGTCACTCATAGCCCATAAGTGCTTATAGTCTCTTTACATTTACAGTTAAGCTGCATTTTAGACTTTGATTGGACGTAGCATGTACCATTACATTTTTTTTTTCATACAATCAAGTTTTAAAGATGGACTTTTGGAGTTTTTCCCAATACCATCTTGGTTTTTGGATTATGGAATGACCATATTTGGATGAGATAGTCGATACACAACTACATCTTCAACCCTGGTTGACAAGTTGCTGTAGTAGGGACTGGTTAGCCCTAAGGCAGCCATGCTTTAATTGCTCTATTGTAGGAATCCCTTTAAATGTTCACATAATTTACAAAATGATTTAGAATCAGATTTATTTTTCCAAACAGTGTAGTCACCCCCTGCTGGCATTTAGAAAGCATTCAAGTTTAAGGTCATTCTTCATCAGCCTGACTTTTTAAAACAAGCGGCAAGACAATTTGTTTTGATAGTTTAACTTACTCAGATTTGTTCCACCAACAAACCAAAACAAAGTAAAATAGTTCAATATAATTAACTTTAAGTTAAATTCTTTATTCTAGTTTGAAAAAAAAACTTTAAAATTGCTAAACTATCAAACTACCTTAATGACGTGCCAAAGAGCTTCAGCTCTACATACAGTACACCTATTTGAGAAAAAGCACTATCTTAGAAACATAAAACTAAAAGAAATCATTAAAAAAATCTTGTCATTTTGCAAAAAAATCTATTCAAATAAAAACTTCTCATTTAATGGCTGTGGCTCAGTGGTAGTGTAGGTCGTCTCTCAACTGGAAGGTTGGGCGCTCGATCTCCAGCCCCTGCGCTCACATGTCAAAGTGTTGTTGGGCAAGACACTGAACCCCAAATTGCTCCTGCTGCTACGTAAGTGCGTGTGAATGCGTATGGAATGGAGTGGTACTAATGGGCCGTTGGGCACTTCATGTAGCAGCCCCTGCCATCAGTGTGAACGTGTTGTGAATGGGTGAATGTGACATGTTAATGTTTGAGTTGTCAGACAGGCTTGAAAAGGGCTATACAATTCCATTTACCTTTTTTGCCATTTCACTTTGTTATCTGAGTATGGAAATGTAGGAGTTTAAATCTGCTATGCCGTAGTTATAAACTTTCCATAAAGCTAGTAAAACCACTGAAAATGTATTAAAAATGTATCTATATGATTCTCTGGCTGGGAAACTATCTTATTATACCTCTGAAGTGATCATTGTTGCAGTCTCTTTGCAACTTGGAATACTTGCTGACTCTTCCTACTGTCAGCCAATGACAGACTTCATTTGGGAAATGGAGACCATATTGGGCTTTCCTTCCACCAAATTAAGCAGACGGTATGGTGTTGCAGTTGTAACAGAGGGCTGTGTAAAGCCTCCCATAGTGTGGGCTGCATGCTCCCCATCCTGCACCATTCTTCCAGATAGCTATTTTCTAGCTCCCAACGCACACTAGTTCTACTTCCACTAGATAGGTAATTACTGTCACAATCACTGATGCTGAGACTTGGAACAGCTGTGTGTTGAGTTGAAGTGTGTGTGTGGTGTGTGCGTGCATTTGCGTGTGTGTGAGAGCGTAAGGAAAGAGGAAGAGGATGGGGAGGGTAAAGCAAGAGAAAACAGGAAAGTATGCTAAATTTTGAGCACTTAACAAGTTTGTGTCACAGAACTTTATAAGTATAGGTGTGTATAAGTGTGTAGCTGTGTGTGTGTTTTCTGTCTTTAAGCATAAGGGTACTAAAGCAGAAGTTTCCACCCGACTGATAAACTACCTTTCTTTAAATGCATCAAATCTATTTAGGCTGTAAAGTGGCTGTGGGATCCCACATCTTGCCATTTTCTGTCAAGTGTTTTAAAATAAAAGAAGGCAACGCTATCAGAGTCCGCTGTCTTAAGAGAAGACAGAGTACACACTGTCGCTCTCCCTGTGGCTCAGTCTCACCAGCAACCTTGTGAACTGCAGGAAAACCCAGGGAGCTAATTACTGAGTCTGAAAAAACCACAGACCACATGCTGACGCACAAATGTTTCAATGAGGTTTATTAAAGCAGAGTTAACTTGGGCTATTTGGGTGGGATCATCCAGCCTTACATACGTCAAATTGTATAAAAAACATCAGCAACTCTTTAGTTTTCCTTAATAGAGAGTTAGCACATCATCAGATTATGCTACTGTGAAAAGGCAGGTCTAATACAGTCCTCAGATAGAGATTGACTGTGAAAGAAGTAATGAGTGCAGTTATGAGACAGCGAGGGAGTAATCAATCATCATTGACTGTAGTGCTGCAGGGTGCACAGGGGCCCTCACTTGCCGGTGCTGGATTGGCACTGCTGCTCCCATTTTCTCCAAAGCCCACTTAATATCTGTTTTCTTTTAGAGTTAAAATAAACTGGGAGGATTGAGATGTGCTTTATCCAATAGAACAAAGTATAAGGTACCAAAAGATTAGTTCTATAATCTCTCTCTCTCCCCGATTTCTGACTCCATCCACTGTCTTGTCTCTAAATAAAGGCATAAAAAGCCCCCCAAAAAAGCAGACACAGAGCTGTATTAGCATTCAAGTGAAAAATGTACTTTCCTTCCAGCTCTGTTGTTCTTAATCAGCACTATATAACTGATGCCTTTGAATAATATGTGATGCTTTAGCTAAATGCTTCACCAATTAGTCACACACTAAGTATCTTTCTTTTCTTGCTGAATATACCAGCCTGATGTTGTACACACCTAAAAGGCTATGATGCGCCTCAAGAAAACATGTTTTAAACTACATTAATCATGAAAATACTGTTTACTTAACATCTTAGCCCAATTTCTAAAGCTAACTGGCTAAGGATACTATCAGCTAGCTAAAAAACGAAAAGTCAGCATACTTAACGTCTTTAAAGTTTTATAATCTGTGTAGAGCAGCAGCGTACAGATCAACAATGGACGCGTTTCAGCATAAAAGCGCCTTCGTCAGCGTTACTATCAGCTAGCTGTCAGTTGGGATGCTAGCTATGTTAATGGTTTTAAAGTTAGCAACCTACATTGACTTTTTTTTAATACTCTGGGTCAGTGCAACTTTATGTAAAGTCACAATCAGTTTATAAAGTAATATTGATTTTTTTAAGCTTTAATGTCTGCCTGTAAAACTCCAGCAGACACAGAGCTACGTTAGTATCCAAGTTTAATTATTCTTTCTTCCCCTTTGCTTTCTGTACGTCTTCACAAACTGTAAAGAAGAATATCTAGCCTTTTAGGTAAATGCTGCACCAATTAGTCCTTTGTCCATCTGCCCTTTTTTTGGGCTAAAAATAGCTGCCTGCTGCTGTTTTGTACACTTAAACAATAATTATGTGCCTCAAGAAAACATGTTTTAATTTGAATTATCAAGAAAAGGCTGATTCCTACAACATCATCAGTTCCATGTTGTGTTATAAATAATAAAATCCTTAGCATCTACCTACTCATTCACTGTAAGCCAACATAGCTAAAGGCATAAGATAGAAATATAAATGAGTTTTTTGAATTAATAGCAACCCAGCAGAACCCTCTGGCTTAAACAAGGCTTTGACAAAGTATATAGATGATACAGCTGCCATTATCAGTGCAGACTTACAGACAAAACACTGTCCTCGCTATGAGATTACTAGGCCTGGTTAATACAGTTCAGTGGCCAGTATGATATCTGTTTCCACCAAACTTTGGGACTTCTGTGTGAGAGCCTCGGTGTTAACGTGGACGTTCTGCCTTGTTAAACCGCCTAATTAGCAAGATTGCCTTCCCTAATCACCGTCTCTAATGACCTGTCCAAAACGATCGACAAACAGGGTTTCGGCAACGTAAATCCTGGCCAAGTCGGCCATTTTTAGATTCAATTAATACTTTAAACAAGAGGATTGCATTTTGTGACATAGAGAGAGTGTGTGTGACAGAAATTTAGAGGAAGCAAAGAGGGGAAATATACAATGGAAGTTGAATGACTGGCCAAGAGAAATGGAGATGGAAAAACGTAGGGGGGTGGGGGGAGAGGAGGGGGTTTGCAAATTACAGGAACGTAATGACTGGTGTAATTTTTCAGTTGGTGAGAGCCTGAGGGACTTTATGACAAAGAGCCCAAGAAAGTGATTAAGACTCTGGATTTGGCTAATGATTTTCTCTCTTCACTGATATGGTTGAATGGATTACCACAGTTTGAATGGCTGTGGGAGTCTGTGTATGTGTCCTGGATGTGTGTGTACATAAAGAAATACAAATGATCAATAGACAGCCCACACTTTGCTTTGTGTTATGTGACGTTAATCTCATAATCCAATGTGTTGAATCAGAATCACTATCTATTTGTCAAATTGAACAGTTGTAGCCTTGGTTGCTGTGGTGTGTTTCTGCAGTTACCATGGTAGCTCCAGAGAGACATTTTGTGGTTATGTGACTGCCCTGTAGCAGTTTTTTAAGAGGCCGGCATGAATTCTGGCGAAGAGGTGAGGAGGTTTTTCCATCCATCTCTCCACTTCTCCACCAATTTTCTCCATACTCCATCTCCATCTTTCATCATTCCACCTTTCGCAGCTCTATCTCACTTTTCTTTCAACTTCTCACATCACCCCACCACCCTGTGTCCCTTTCCCACCCTCGTCTGTCTGCCTTGGTGTATTTTTCTCTGCCTCTCCTTCCATTCCGATATTTCCCTCATTTTTCACTTTCTCACCTGCTTTGTCATCCATATCTTCTCCTCCCTGCTATGTCCCTATGACGTACACTACCCCCACCACATTCCTCTCTCTCTTATGTCTCCATCTCTCCTCCTCTATGTGTTTTTTTTTTTTTTCGGGCTTACTCAACTATTATATGAATTGTTGTGCCCTAAATAGCTCAGGGGGTTCTCTAGGTGGTGTCACAGGGCTGTCTTGGGGCTGCTGAAATGTGCGTACAGAGCATTTCTGAGTGCATTTTAAACCCTCAAATCTGGGACAAAACAGTGTGTGGACAAGGTAGCGCAAACACTCACTCACCTTTTGTACACTTTTCCATTTGTTTAGGAGAGCTGTAATTTGTGCCTCTCTCAAACCTTGTTATTGTACTACTCACCTGGGAAAGTAAATTCTCACGAGTCCTCAAACCTAAAACACAGAACAGGTCATTTATAGAGACTTTGAAAAATGATCAACATCAGTGTTTTCTAATCTGGTGCCCCTATTATTCAGGTGTTATGTTCTACTGATGTCATACTTCCTCAATTAGCTCTGTGAAGCAGCCCTTTGCTGCAGTAGTTCTTTAAATGTTTCCATCAGCATGCTAATATATTCATAATGACAACGCCAACATAAAATCTTTAGTAAGTGTTATGTTTAAAACGTTAAAATATTAGGACAGTTTTTTTGCCAATTTGTCCAACACAAAACAGCTGAAGCCAAAGAGAATGTCATTAGTTGCAGGTTTTTTAGACTTTAATTCAAGCTTTGGGTATCGCTGAGATTTAGTAGAGAAGATTAAAGGAACACCACATGTCCCACTGTTTATCCACTAAGGAAGAAAATGCCCAAACTCAATAGCATCAATCCAATAGATGTGTTTATTTATTTTTTCTATACCAAAAATGTTGTGCATCTGGTGAAGCTTTATAGGCTGCAATGTCACGGTTCCAAGATTCATCCTCTTTGAACCAAAAATGTCTAAGCAAGTGATATGGCCATGTTTTGCTGCATAAGTATTAGATTTGACCCACCTATTGGCGCTTTATGAAACATCAAGGGACGTGTTTATCTGCTAACGAGAATGCATTTTTGTACCAAAGTTCATGGTCACCTATACAATAGTTGTTGAGATATTTTAAGCTGGACAACAGTGATGGATCAACTAACTGGCAAACCAAATAGCTAACCATTCCTAGACCCATGCAGCTAGCTCCTAATAGTTTTTTTTTTCGATTAAAGTTAAGAAAATATTGTGGTCATAAAAGGAAACCAAGCTGGATTTTTGAAAAGCAAAGCCAATTGTGATGCTATTAAAATACTACTTCTGCCTTTGCTTCCAAGGGAGAGGCCCAAAACATCTTAATGCTACACAACCGAGCAAAGGGAAAATAAAACCAAGAGAGAGTAACAAAGCCTGTGATGTAGTCAAGCCAGCAAGGGTATTGTTGGTGTCAACATCCATTTCATATGGCTTCTAGTTCAACAAAGTACAACAATGTTTGGCATGGCACGATTTAAAGCCAACACATTTGTGCATATGTAGCCAACTGCAAAGTTAAATACTGACATGAGGGCAGATTAAAAAGTTCCACCTCAGCAGCAGCCATCTAAGTTGTTTATGAAAAATTCTTTAACAACCCTTTAACCCTCCTGACCTGACCTGATCAACCTGACCTGAATCTGGAAGGATACAAGTCTGTCTGAATAAGAGGGTGAAACAGATACATCTACCAGATAAAATGAAACAGGCTTTTGCAAATTTGTCTGATTGAAAGGCTAGACAAAACAGTCAAATCTCTAAAGGCATTTGGAGAGGAGGCAGCAGCTCGGTTATGCGGATGTTTTGATGTGATAATATTGCTTGAAAGTATCTCCTAGTAATAGCTCAAACATGCTTTACAAATAACTAATTCACCCACTTTAATTGCATAAGAAGGCTCCGTAAAGATTTCTACTCTCCAATATTGCTCCCTTTCTTCTCTCCCTCTCTCCGCCTCTGTCCCCTCTCTCTTTCTTTGTTTCCATCTTTTCTCCTCCGCTCCTCTTCTTCTCTGAATCCCAGGGGGGTTTCTGTCTCTCAGTACTATGCGGCCGTATGATCTATGGTGCTTCTACACCGGAGCAATTAGATAGAAGAAAATCAGAATGGTGAGATGAATACAGTAGAGAAATGACATATGATGAACAGGTTCAGAGGAGAGAAGGTATAGATTTGAAAAGACTATCAAAAGAAAGACACAAAGGCGATGTGATGGAAAGATTAAAAAAAAGGTGAGATCGAATGTGAAAAGGACTCAGAATGAGAAATGATTCAGTTTTCCTTCATTAGAGCATCAAGGTGCAAAGGACAGATAGGAAAAGTAGACAGATGCTCTTGGGGTCATTGGGAAGAAGGTGAACATGTGCAAAGAGTGAAGGAAATAAATGGATTGGGGAAAAGAGGGATAGTCTGATGGAATTCCCAGGGAAAGAGGAGATGAAAAGTAATTAGGCGGAACGATCCAAAGCGGTAGGAGGACTTGAAGAACATCTGGGAGGGAAGGAGGTAGTGACAGTGGATAGGAGAGGAAGGGAAGGAAAGAAGGTGTACAATGGACAGTGAGAGGTGTTGAGAGAAAGGGGAATCGTGCAGGTAGCCAGGGAATAAGAGAACAGAGCAAAGGTACTGTAGGAATATTGGAGGGCGGGGTTAGGCAAGAAGGGGGTTAATGCAGCTGCATTAGCAAGTAGGAAAAGAGGGAGTCAGAGAAAGTAGGACAGTCAAAGGTAGAGGGCAAAAGAAAGGCAGAGAAAGGAAGGACCAGGGGATTTAGTGGAAAGGACAACGAAAAAAGGTTAAAGAAAATGGTAATCACGCTTTTGCTGACATCTACGAATGTAAAGAAAGAAATAATTCAAGAAATCATAAGGCTCCTGAAAACTTGGATTCAAAACGTAGAAACCTGAATATCTCTGGAACTATGACTAAAACGGTGGTTGTAGTAAAGGCTTAAAAAACATTGGTTGGATGTTCTTTTCAAGTTTCTACGACATAATCACTGCTCTGACTCTTGCACTGATAGCAAACTTCTATAGTCATCAGGCTTGACAAATAAATTGTTGTTATATTCATTTAGATGTTTAAAATGAAACATTCTCTGGCCAACGTTAAAAAAAGGAAAACGATTCACCCTGTACTTGTCAAACGTTTCCAGAATTTGCACTTTCACACTTTCTGGAAATGTTATATCTCTCCCCCAAGTATACAAACTTGCTGAGTGATGAACGCGTCACTGTGTTTGTGTTTGAATGTTCTCACATGTAGCGCTATTTGCGACTGTAAATGCCAATCAATATTTACGGCAAGTCCCTTAATGACTTCCCTTTTTAAAAGGGAAACACATTAATTACTTCATTTTAATAGTTCTCTAGTAGCTGGTGTGTATGTGAACTTTGATATAGTAGCTCCCTAAAACACAGATAAACTGTATCAAGGCTGTGTATGTTTGGGTTGCTTGGTTTTGACTGACAGTGATCTGGCAAGTTGACAATGACAGTTGTCATATTTCTCATTGTAGTCTGCAAATGAGTCTGTTAATGATGTATCACACGTTGATAAGTTGTCCAATTTTCAACATAAAAAAGATATCACATTTCATTGCCTCTCCTTCATATACATGCACACATACTGTGTATTTAAACAACATGTAGCAAAGCTGTCAACTCCATCCAACCTACATAATCCTCAGTCAAACACAGCATGGTGTGTATTTCACTGTAAACATCCGCTCTGTGTCAGCACCGTCTTCTCGAGCTCTGGGAGCTGCCATCAGACATCCTGCAGGCCTTTACCGGGGCTTCCTGAGAGGCCAGCAGCCCTGTCGTTTTCTCTCCTGCTTACCACGAGCCTGAGGGGCCTCCTGTCTGACAGCCGGTCCCAATGCTGAGACCCACTCTGACCATCTGTCTTAGCCACACAGTCAGAGTGTTACAGCTGATATGTCATTCTTGTTGGGTTTTCTCTACATGAATGGGAACAGTTCTCATTATGTTTTACATCCGCGAGGACTACAATTCCCAAACGCTGTTAAAGCAAACTTTCAACAATTATAATACAAATTCTTTGCACTATGGATTCGTTGTTTGGTCTTCAATTCCTATAAATATTAGTAAAATTGCACTTAGCAATTAATTCTGATATGTAGGAACCCAGTGTAATCATTATAAATGAGTCAAGTTATTAGAATATGAAAATGGAGGTGAACAGAACAATGTTTACACAAACTGTCTGTTGGAATCATACATCAACTTGCCCAAACTTTCCCTGAAGTGAGGAAGAATTACAGACATTTCAAAGAAGCTCACTATTTTACTTCAATATAGTCGAGAAAAGTGGTGGATAACCTAACCAAAGTTGTTTAAGAAGGCTTGTTTTGGACTTGCCTCTTTAGAGGAGATTGGAACGAGCCTTAAAAAGCTAAGATGTGCGATGATGCGAAGATTGTTCATGTCGTTGGTTCACAGAACAAGTGATGCTGTGCGCTGCATTAACAGTTGGATGAAAAGTTATGTTAGTGGATTATTTGTAGCACCTTGAGATTTGCTTCAAATAAAGAAAATATAATTATTATTATGATATTAATTGTGTACAAAACAACAACTATGGAAATATTACTGATCTTATTTAATAGTGTTGAACAAATATTAGCATTGATAGTATTTAAATTGGGTTTTGTACATCAATGCACTCACTTCTGGTATTTCTCTTTCTCTTCAGATTAGCCACTCTGGGCCTGCTGATTAAATAAATGAGGTGTTGGACATGTACCTTTAATACAATGAGCATGGCCAAAGTATTTTATCATAAGATTACCAAATTTAAACTTCGGATGGATACACCCGCTAAAACACCAAAACTATTTTCTGCTATTGCTCCCAATGAATTGACTTTCTACTCATGTGTGGGTATTGTTTGCTAAAGGTGACAGTGCCCTGCTGTTACATGAAATAATTGAGTATTTATTAGCAATGGAAGTCTTTATTTACAGTATTATACTCCATTTTGAAAGGTTTTTGTGTCCAGGAATAAATCAGCTATGGCTTTGAGCCACACATGGTAGTGTTGAGAAACAGTTTGTTTTGGTTCTTTCTTGGGATTTACGGACCTTAAGAAACCAAACTTTCAATGTTTTCATGTTTGTTTGATCTGATTAAAGGCTAGTTAAATAATATGGGGGTAAAAATGATTTAAATAATAATACTGAGTTTGTAATAAACCACACTCATCCTTTATACAATCTAACTTCTCTCCTGGTCCCAACTAAATGCAGCGACATTATCCTTCATTTTTTTGCAGGTGGCAGCGAGCTTACAGGAGCAGAATGGGATTGTTGAAAGGAAACATGTTACTCATTCCTCTAGAGGGGCGCATACACAGTTTTTGTTCTCTGCTGTTGTATTCCCACTTCAGATCTGAGGTGGTTTCCCTCAGTAAAGCCTGATGTACAACATAAAACAATTAAACACAGAGGATGCCAGAAAAACAAATTATTGATGCAGAAAATTGATTTCCGTGATGAAACGTAATTGAAACAAGTCGCTTTGAAGGATGGATCTCAAGCAATAAATATAAACACGATCATGTGCGGTGTGTTTATGTGAGTGTGACTCATTTATGAACTGTGATTATACTAATGTCTCAAGATGTATTGGGAGTGATTTGCTAATGCTACATGTGCCCATGTGTATCTGCATTTTCATTATGTAACTTAGGGGCTAGCTTGAGCAGCTTTGACTACTCATAACATTATAGCAATGCAAACACATACACACATTATAGAACCTGCCAAACCACAGTAGAGTGGTGTCTTCTATAATGAGCATTGTACTGTAAACATTAGCTGTCTGTCATCACTGCTCAGCATCATTGTGCGCTTCATTCAGTGGGTGTTTGTTTCCGTGGAAGTGTGTTTGTGTGCACTGATAGATGGATTCAGGTAGAAACAGCTGGTCCTTTTCAGCTAAGTATTTAGAGCTGGACACAAATCAGCTAATTAATTGTGATAGACTCGAGTGCTAATGTGATTCTGATTTAACCGTCATCTCTCCAGATCACTCCCCACTGATTCTCCTCTTCCGCCTTTTGTGTCTTTTTTCTTTAGCAAAGTCCTCACAACACGAGATCTTGATTTACTGCAACTCTCAGTTGAATCACCACGAGCTCAGGGTCGGTTACTTGACAGTAGGGAAGAAGTTTCAGGAGTAAGACTCCATTGCTGTTTAGCTTGTAGGTAAATCAGCCGTTATGGAGCTAAATGAGCTTCATGCTGCAGCCCACACAGACCTTCATACACCTGAGCTGGAAAACCAATCAGCCTTTGTTTCTGTGAGTTAAAAGTCAAATATTAGCTTGTGAGAGCTGTTCAGTGATAGGGCCAGAGGTCAACTCCTATAAGAGTTTAATTTGCTTCCATTTTTATTGAAGGTAGTTTCAAAAGTGGGTGGTGGGAGGTGAGTGGTTTAATAAGTGTGCAAGTTCCTACATGACACAGGCTTAGACAGGTAGGGACTGTACCTCCAGCTGCCATGTTGCTAAAATGATTAAAGCTGCTTTTATAAATAGTATGAATAATAATAAAGGATCAATTGATGTGCAATATGAAATGTGATTTCATACTGATCAACCCACAGACTTATCACCTACCTGTGCTATTCCCCTTAGCTTTAGGGCATTTCTCAGCATTTGTCAGCTACATGTAGTTTTGGTTGTATGCAGTTTGGTTTAATCATATTCCTCTCATCAACTTCCTGTTCATCCACTGAAGGCAGCTTTTTTACCCACTCTGTACTAACTAATAAAAAGCTGTACAACTTACCTTGTGTTTACAACTTGTTGCGCGACTTCTATGTTGCCGAAAACAACAATAGAGCATTTTTCCTGCTAAGTAAATTGTATGGTTAAAACCCCAAAAAAATCTTTTATTAATGTTGTTTCTTATTGGTGAATTAATTATATTTATATATGTGACAGGACCCACAGGATCTGTGAGTGTTTGGTAGTGGGACCTCCAAGGATTCTTGAAGAAGTAAAACAATGAAAACTTGGAAGCTATGATTTGTTCTGTTTGAAGTTTTATACTTCACCTTTTGACTAGAGCCAAACAAACACACTGGAAATCATTTTATATACAGTATCACTGCGTTCAGTGTGAAATATGTTAAAAGCTTATTGGAAGGTATTTATAAGGTATTTATTTACTTTAAGAGGAGCTTGAATTGAGCTAAGCTAAGCTAGACCTGCTGCCCATTATTTGTTTAAACTCTATACAGGGACATTAAAAAGACATCCATGACTTGATATCTTTTTTTAAGCACAGGAAATAGAATAACTCCAACCAACCCCTATTGGGAGAATAATATCATTACCTCAGTTTCTTGTCCTCCTCTCAACTTACTTCTTCCTCTCTTTCCTCCTGCAGATAGCAACTTCATCCTAGCCAACGCACAGATGTCAAAGGGCTTCCCCATTGTCTACTGCTCTGATGGCTTCTGTGAGCTCACAGGCTTCTCGCGGGCAGAGGTCATGCAGAAGAGCTGTGCCTGTAAATTCCTGTACGGGCCAGAGACCAGCGAAAGCATCATCCTCAGCATCGACGAGGCGCTGGAGGAGCGGAAGGAGTTTAAGGATGAGATCATGTTCTACAAAAAAACAGGTAACAATGGACCGACGTTTGGTTTTCATTCGTTCTCAGTTGTTTTGTTTTCCCCTTATTTATAATCTGATTTTGGATCCCTTTTGCAACAGTGTCTAGTCGCTTTACTGTAAACCACAGAATGTGTTCCTTCCTCTACCGTTTACCAATTAAATGTTGGAACCAAGTCAAGCCATTAGAGAGAGCACAGACAGAGTGATTACCATACTGGACTCTGCCCGTTTATTTCCATCAATGGATGGCGGCTCTCTGTGTCTAAGTCTGAGGAAGCCACATTTAAATTGGCATAGATGGACCCATGGATAGATGAAGCAATCACAGTATTTCGAGGATGCATAACCTCTTTTTAGTGGCCCATTCTCATTAAAAGGTGATTAAATAAAGCAATCCTTCACAAAGTCCCCCTCTTATTATTAAAAGTGAGACACATTCAACTTTCATTGCTGTCAGATAGTGACTCTTTAGCCCTGTCTCCTTCGATTACACTGAGCCAAGTAGGTAGCAGAGGTGCAGTATGTTTTCATGTGTGCCTCACTGATTAGCCAGCTGGCCAGTGCAGAAATGGAGTCGAAAAATAATGAGCACATCCAGGCATCAGTGGATACATGCTTGCTGTGAAGTGGGATTGTGTCATGTGCTGTTGCATGGTAACTGCAGAGTTTGTTGTACATTTTTGCTTCATGTTGTCGTGTCTTGAAGTAGTTACAGTTGTGTGAATCTACAGCCTTGTTTTTGATAAAGCCTGGCAGTCGGGTGGAGTTTTTTTGCAGCCAATCTGTCACAAATAAAGCTTTTTTTCTTGACATTTTGACCTTTAAATATCTGTCAACTGTTGTTTTTAACAATGGCAAATCCATGACAACTAGAAAAAGTCCCTGCCAGATTTGCAACTGAGTTGCCATTTTTTGCTTCCCTTTATTCATTCAGCATAGCAATGACCTTGTTGTGAGCAGTGTGTCTCAAACTGTGACAACGTGAAAGGGGGGCACGGGTGGCGCAAAACAGTGGCCAGTGACCCTTTGAAATCTCATGGCCACCCCAGGTGCCAAAACAGATTTTCCTCCTCCAAGGGGGGCATGACAAAATAAGCTTAAGAGCAACATCATTTTCAGTTTCTTACACATCCACTTCTTTGTTTTCTACATGTAATTTTAAAAAATGTGAAAAAAGATTTTTGTCACTTAATCTACACTTACCACATTTTGTCTGTCATTTCTTTGATCAATGATTCATGTCAGCCTACGAAGTCGAATATTTGATCCTACCCTTTCAACTCTGATGTGTTAATAGTTCTCCTAACAGAGTGAACTGTCATTAATAGGCAGACTGACTTGTTTCAATTCCAAATGGGAAATATGTAGAGGGATTCAGGAAAGCAAGATAAAAAAGTTCCAAACAGACACTGAAATGACCTTGTGATGGTTTTATAAACAGCGTTTATGAGGTTTGTTTATAATGGAAGGTCTTCTTGAAATGAATCTTGAAGGGATAATGGAGTGTGCATGTGTCAGAAGTTGTGCCACTTTCCTGTAATTTCTCTGTGATTCATGATGCAAATTTAGTAGATGAGTCAGTAAAGTTTGCACAGACTCAGCTTTGCTAATACCATCACAGATGTGTCTGTCTACCCCGCTGTGGCTCTCGCTTTGTTGTCTTTCATGTCCCACCCCTCCATCTCCTTCTCCCTTCTGTCCCTTTTTACTGTCCTTTTGTTACATTTCCTCTCTGTTTGCCTCTTTTATATAAATGCCATTTTTTCTTTTCTCCAAACTCTTTTACCATTTCCACACAACACTGTGTGTGCCAATTTGTCTGCCTGTCTGCCATGCTTATCTCTCTCTTTTCCCCTCCCTGTTTTACTCTTTTCATGTCGTCTCATCCCTCTCTTTCCGTCTGTCACAAAAGTAAACGTCCCTGATTGACTCAGTTTGTCCTCCTGTCTGTCAGCACAAGAAAAAAGAAAGCTGCCTGTTCGCAATCAGGGACGCTTTTTCTCTCACTGTGCGCTTGATAGTGCTGCCGTGTCTCCCAGGCATGCAGATATTCATACACACCCACACATACACACAAACACAAATG
The DNA here is from genome assembly GCA_020745685.1 of Tautogolabrus adspersus. Classification (NCBI taxonomy): domain Eukaryota; kingdom Metazoa; phylum Chordata; class Actinopteri; order Labriformes; family Labridae; genus Tautogolabrus; species Tautogolabrus adspersus. The sequence goes on from CM036550.1 coordinate 13,610,991, forward strand.
CAGAGACAAGAAAAAAACCTTCTTGATTCCACACAAGACAAGGGATTGGGTGAGAACAGAGGGAACTCCGTGGGAAAATCACACCTGATCAGAAATTCATGTCGGTACATTTAAAACAGGAGAATGAAGGTAGCTCACTTGATATAATTGGTTATTCACATGAACAAGAATTAAACCCCTGAGATGATATAATGCTCAACATACCTTTGCTTATGAACATAAATACTCTTTAAGACATTCAAGTCGGAGGAAGGGTCCATGTTGTTACCCAAATTGAAATCTTAAGCATTGGGGCAGTTTTAGCTCGTCAGTTTGAGCCTTGTGTTTTCAGACTTAGCTCAGCTAAATTATATTTTAGCACGACCCAATTCACAATACCTTTAGCAAAACAATGTAGCTTGAAATAGTTCTATAATAGACACAAGTTAGTTCACTGGTGTCTGTGTGCAGACGTTAGCATTTATCCTAGTAAAATATCAAGTTTAGCAATGGCTTATGGGAATTAAAAGAAATTAGTTTCCAAGTTGTCTCTGACTTGCTTTTGCATTACTTGCAAAACTTAAACCTGCATTGATTCATTTGTTTTGTCATTGAGGCACATCACAACAAGCTGTAAAACAAAGTCAGGCAGAGTAAAGTAAATACAGGGAGCATGAGCTTTTATCCAGCAGACATGGAGCATCTGAAGCATCCATTAGGAGTCTTTTTTCTGGCTATGTGGTGAATCTAAGTTGTTCATTGGCTCTCCTTTTAGCTCTGTTTTGTTCTCATCCAACACCTAAGCAGTACCATGGCTCTACATGCTCCAATAAGTTCACCAACTAGTTGAATCTTATTAAAAAGTATTATAACAAGGTTGATGTAAGCGTTAAGACCATAGATATCAACATACATATCTATGGTTGACTTTGAACCTAAACTTTGAGCTTAAAGATGCTAAAATGCTATTTACAGAATAGTTAAAGGAGCAGTATGTAAGATATCTACTGAATTGAATCATAAAATGACCTTACTATATCATCAGACATTAAGGAAACAGGCTATGTTGAAGTACTGGCATCTCTGACAACAATGCAGCAGCCAGTATGTCATCCTTCTAAGTTTAGATTCAGGTCCAAAATGTTTTTGTTTTTGTTTTGACCAGAGAAGGTCGGCAGATTTAAGGTTCCCCGTCGCAAGCCCCTCAGTTTGCCATGCAGGCAAACGGCAAACAGGTCTCTCCAATTTGGACTGCAGTACCCATTTTAAACGCTAGGTGCCAGAGTTACATATTGCTCATTGTCAAGTTAGTTTGTTTTTTTATCTGTGGGTTCATCACAATAAGACACCCTTTACACAAACACATAGTCATTTGATCTGTTAGTGATATTACAATATTCAGTAAAGCTCAAGACAAAAATATGGATGCTATGTGTAAACACTGTTGCGATATTCTTGGGTATTTCTTAACCAGAAATGTTTCACTGTCCTTAATTGTGCACATGCTTCTTAAAGTGTTATAGTTATTAGCACAGCAGCATTACACTCCTGCAGGATGAACATGCTGAGCTGCAGCTCCTCTGAAAAGCAATCTATTTAACAGGAGACAGGACCTTAGAGATCAGTTCATCTCTAGCAGAACCTGGGGAACAGGGACTTGGTCTATTTAAAGGCTCTGCGTCCCCTGAGGGACTTCCATGTGTAGATAGGCTTTCTAATAAGTCTGAGAACCGGTGAAACTGTTGCTCCTTACATGCCCACACTGGTCATACACACACACACACACTGTTAATCCACTGTGACTACAATCAGAGATGGTGTGTATAATAAGGATGTTTTTCCCTCTCAGCCGTGCTGTTCTGGTGCTTGCTGGACATCGTGCCAATTAAGAACGAGAAGGGAGACGTGGTGCTCTTTCTGGCCTCATTTAAGGACATCACTGACACTAAAGCCAAAGCCATCCATGAGGACAAGAAGGAAGGTCAGTATGTGTTTGTGTGGGAGAGTTGTGTTGCTTTGGTAGGAAAAAAAAAACATCCTCAGTCTCCATTGTAGCACAAAATCTTTGGGATTATCTTGTATTAAAGCTGAGTGTTTGTTTCGAACCAAAAACTGGTAAGATCAACATGACTTTTCTCTGTTTTATAATATGTAAACACCATACAGTATGAACCCCCTTGCCTTTCAGTTGCATTTTTTTAACTACTTTGTTGTGTCAATTGCTTTTTAAGCTAATTAAAATTGCCTCATGATAATGTTCATGTTGAGCAGCTCACTTTTTTCCAGTTGAGTTTTTGATGTGTATCAAACAAAACATGGCTTTATTGTTGATGTATAAAAAAAATCCCAAAGAAACGTTTAAATTCTAACTCATCCAAGGACACAATCTATTCCCTAACTTCAGCCAAAAGTGCTTTTGGTGCCTCAACAGAACCTTGGAAACATGAATCCTGCTTAAGTGGTTACGTTAAATTGCACTATAATCACTATAAAAGAAATGTTATCATAGCACAACTTATGAAACCGTGACATTTTACAAACAAAGCAGATATCTTAATTTAGATATTTTGGTGCTTATGTTGATACAGTTGACAAGCGTCACCTGTATTTATGAGCGTATTTCTTTTGCTTTTCGATAGCACAACAATTGAAAAACATGAAGTAGTTCCAGAATCTACTTTAAAAGAAATAAAGCTTGGCAGTCAGTCAAACACTGACACTTTTTATTGATATCAAGGTTTTAAAATACAATTATAATTGGTTATGTTTGTCCCCCAATGAACTATCCACCATCACGGCCGGCATGAAGTCCTCTACCAGCACTCTTGATCCCATCCCATCCAGTCTCGTTAAAAACTGTCTCCCAGCAATCTCGTCACTCATAACCACAATCATCAACTCCTCCCTCTGCTCTGGTTCAGTACCTACAACACTCAAACTGGCAGCCGTCACCCCCATCCTCAAGAAACCTGGACTCAATACCGACAACATGTGCAACTTCCGCCCCATCTCCAACCTCCCCTTCCTGTCAAAAATACTAGAACGTGTTGTCGCCTCTCAGTTAAAAACCCACCTCTCCTCCAATAACCTGTTTAAACCATTCCAGTCCGGCTTCCGCTCCCAGCACAGCACTGAAACAGCTCTCCTCAAAGTCACCAATGACCTCCTCCTCTCCTCTGACTCTGGCCTCCTCAACATCCTCATCCTCCTCGACCTCACTGCAGCCTTTGACACCATCAGCCACAGCATTCTTTTATCCCGCCTAGAACACTCACTCAACATCACTGGCACTGCTCTTTCCTGGTTAAAATCCTACCTCACTGACAGACAACAGTTCATCAACATCAACAACTGCTCCTCCTCCATAGCTCCCTTGTCCCAAGGCGTCCCCCAGGGTTCGGTGCTTGGTCCCCTCTTGTTCATCATTTACTTGCTCCCCCTTGGTAACATCATCCGCCAACATGGTCTCCGATTCCACTGTTACGCAGATGACATCCAGCTATACATCTCCACCGATTCTATAACCTCTGTAACCCGCCCCACCCTGACAAACTGCCTCAATGACATAAAAACATGGATGCACACCAATTTCCTCTCACTTAACTATGCAAAATCAGACATGATAATCATCGGCCCCAAATCCCTCACCAACTCCACTCAAAACTTCTGCCTCACAATTGACAACTCCACTCTATCCCCCTCCCCTCACATCCGCAATCTTGGAGTCATTTTTGATAGCCACCTCTCCTTTGATCAACACGTCACCCAGCTCACAAGAACCGCCTTCTTTCACCTTAAAAACATAGCCCGTCTCCGTCCAATTCTCTCTTTCTCTGCTGCTGAAACCCTAATCCATGCATTCATCACATCCAGACTCGACTACTGCAATAGTATCCTTTATGGCTCATCATCCAAAGTCCTCAATAAACTCCAATACATTCAGAACTCTGCTGCACGCCTTCTCACCCGCACCCGATCCCGTGAACACATCACCCCCGTCCTTCAAAATCTCCACTGGCTCCCTGTCCCATATCGCATCCAATTTAAAATCTTGCTCCTCACCCACAAAGCCCTAAACCACCAGGCCCCCTCCTACCTCACCGATATCCTCCACCATCACACTCCTTCACGCAGCCTCCGTTCCTCCAATGCCAACCTCCTGTCTCCCCCACTCAGAACCAAGCACCGAACCTGGGGGGACAGAGCCTTCTCCATTGCTGCCCCCGCCCTCTGGAACTCACTCCCCACACATATTCAACACTGCACTGACCCTTCTAAATTTAAATCCCTGATCAAAACTCACCTCTTTAAAATAGCTTTTAATGTGTGATTGTGATGTGTGTACTGTTTACCGTGTGTTCCTTGATGTTGTTGTTGTTGTTGTTGTTTTTTTGTGTGTATGCTGCAATATCTGTTGTTTGTCTTTACTGTTTTAACCTTTTCTGTCTTTTTTAAATTGTACAGCGTCTTTGAGATCTTTAAAAGCGCTTATAAATAAAATTTATTATTATTATTATTATTATGTTGCTTATTAAGGAAGGAAGGAAATCTCATATATATTCTTTTTCAGATAAACTTTAGTAAAGAAGCTGAGGACTCGGGTATCCAAGTTCAATGTTCAAATGTTCCTCACGTCTGCCCTACCAGTATTTTAGTTATTGTGTCTAACTAAAAAAAAAATAACACAGTGTCAAAATCAGCCATCAAAATCAATCTTCTCAAAGGATTATACTTTACTTTGGGTAACAGCTAACCTCAGGTAATACCTAAGCTTTAGCCAAAAGCTGCCTACAAAGTAAGAGAGAAGGTCAGCGTGGGCGTTGCATGTCTGTTTGCTTTTCTGTTAAGTCAGCAAACCGACTTTTCACTTCTCAGGCCTGCCTTCTCTGGATTTGCCTAATTACTCTAATTACTGTAAATAAGCAAGAACAGGACGCAGAAAGCAAAGCTATTTTTGCACAGATAATGAAATGTTTTCATAGAACAGGAAAAAGGCTGATGCAGCATCTCTACAAACAAAGGAAGCAGACTCACTATTATGGGTTAGGGTCCAACAAATTTTCCCAATGAAAATATGCCTTCAAAGTCTTGAAGAAATGCTTCTTGATACCCCACCCAGTGTGGACAAAGGGGATGTGCTTGTCGTTTTTTGTGAAAGCAAATGCCGAAAAGTTAATAATAAAGTTAAGTTTGTTTGAAGAACAAAAAAGTAACAAGATGAGCAAAAAGAACATTTTAGGTCCAAAAAAAAGAAGTAAGGATGCAGAAAGGAGATATCTGCAGATATGCAGACACTATGACATCAGTGGGTTATTTCAATCCACGCTGGGGAAGCCTTTTAAGGATGGAGGGACAGCTTTGGATGTGACCCAGTTACCCCTGTGCCTGGACAATGTGCACAGAGTGAGCAAACACAGAACACCCAGCGTTTATCGCCAACAGTTTCCTCCCTTTTGAAGTTTATATCAGTTAAATTTATTATAGCCAGATACGACAAGTTGTCTCAGAGGGGTTTGTGCAAAAATAAACCTAACAAAATGCAAAAAGTGCAGTAAAGTAATGACAACATTACAAACAAGGTATTTTGAGTATTATTAATATATTCCATTAATGCTTCTCTACTCTCACCCCTACACCTGCTCTCCTCACCTTCTATTTCTATTTTACATGGAAAATCCAACTCTTCTCTTTTTAATCCTGCTGCTTTCATTGTATATCGGCTTTCCCACCCTCTCTATATGTTCAACACCCAAACGATCTTTTCTCCACCTTCTTCTCTCCCCCCTCCACCCATAGAAGAATGGCTGTAAAAGCAGGGGGATATTCATTAGGCCTAGATCTAAAAATAAGCATGTCTCCTTCTCTGTGCTCCTGCTGTGTCGCGTCCCCCAAGGCTGCACAGTGTTATGGATGGCCCTGTCTGTTCGCCTCGTCTGGGGTCCGTGCACACACTCACAACACACCACGGAGCGCACACACTTTCTAAAGGACACTCAAAAGCAGTTATCACTTCTATTCTTCTGCTTTCTTATTGCTGTTATCCCCCTCTCCAGCCAATCTGGCCTTGGTCCTTTCCTGTGGGTGCACTGCAGAGAGAATGGGGTCTAAAGTGTCGTCTCCTATTACCCAGCTCCTTGCTTTCAACTCATTACTTACTGCACTATCTACTTTATCTTCACCAATAAAAGAAACACACAAAACCCACAATACAAAAACTCCCTTAAAAAAACACTCCAGTCGCAAGTGACCATAGAAAATCCAAATAATACTTATCAAAGCCAAAATTGCGCTGTTTTCCTGGAGATAGTGCTTATACAATGAGACATGAACAACTAATGTGTTCTGTTGTGGCTGAATAATGTGAATCCAAATAGGTAGCCTAACACACTTATTCAAAAGCAAAATAACAGTAAATATCCTTTTTTTCATCACTTCACTTAGAAATTGTGCAATTTGTTTAAAAAACAAACATTATTTCTATTGCATATTCATGTTTTCCTATTCAGGGCAAATTATTATGTATTTCATCAGGCATAATGACTGAGTCAGTCATCAGTAGTTAACCTCAGGGGGGAAACTATTGTATGTGGGATGTGTACTAACTTTTGTGTGTGTGTTGGTGTGTGTACAGAGAGACGGCGCGGCAGGGTGAAAGCAGGTCCTCCATTCAGCTCGGCGCGGATGCGAAGCAGCACGGTGCTCTACCACATCTCTGGTCACCTCCACAGCAGAGAGAAGAGCAAGATAAAGCTCAACAAGGTATCATCAGGCAGTTCAAAACATCAGTGCTGGCTGGGTAACATGGTGAAGGGTCAGGCAAGAGTGGACAGGAGTGAGAAGATTGCTGATGTTATTAAAGCACAGTGGACAATATGAAAGGGCAGGGAACTGAGGAGAACTGTGTCTTTGTGGAGAGGGGCTTTCTAGTAAACAAAACTCTTCAATGAACAACATAGTGAACTTTGGAAGTTTGATCCAAAGGCAACTGGACTTAGTCGAAGATCTTGAAGACTGGCATATGCTTTTTACCCTAGTTTACTTTAAATTAGCTTAAGCATTTTTTATCTGTAGCATCAATTTATTCTTATCTCAAAGATTTGTTGGACTGTAGAGGAAAACAGATGTTACATAAGCAGTAATACTTACTAAAATAGGGGTTGCATCGGAAACAATCCAGCTAGTATTACTTTACTGTGGCTAACTCTCATTAATAGCTCTGGCTTCCTTTCTTGTGCGTGAGCTAGCTTTAATTAACTAACCTGTTATCCTCTTTGAAGGTGATATGGCTAACGTGTTAGCATACAGTTTTCTGACACAGTCATAAGCATTACCATTAGTTTGGGGTACACAGAATGTATTTGCTAGTTGTATAGAGCAGTGTGAGGATGCTTTTCAGTTAGCATGCAAAGCTAACAAAAGGCAGTAAAATGATAAGGATGCCTTATTTATCAATACATTTTGTGATTATTATCCTCAAAGTCTTCCGTATTGATTGAAAACAGGCACGCCTAGTACTATAGAATTGAAGCTATACGCAGGAGAACACTTGAGTTTTCAGTGGTTTAAAATGTGCAATATCCTTTAACAAATCCACTTTTTTCCCCTTACATGGTTATATTTTTCTGTATTATAATCATGTAAGGGGTCTGTGAAATTGTACTCTACATCTTAAAACGTTTTTTTGGGGGGTTTTTTACACATGGGCCGCGGCACCAACATACGGCCACTGGCACTTTTATCAAAAGAAAGCATGTTTGTGTTCTGAATTATGTCTCTTTTCTGTACTGGTCTATTCTGCATTTGACCTTTGGTGCATTATTTCTCCACTACATCAAGACTGCGTGAGGGGGTTGGTCAAACTAAATGGATGTAACAGGTTGTTGCTGCTAAATTTTCTCTTATCCTGTCCTCCGCAGAATGTGTTTGGGGATCTCCCTGCTCTGCCAGAGTACAAAGTAGCAGATGCCAAGAAGTCCAAATTCATCTTACTTCACTACAGCACGTTCAAAGCTGGCTGGGATTGGCTGATTCTACTTGCCACTTTCTACGTTGCTGTGACGGTACCATACAATGTGTGCTTCATCGGTGACGATGATGACCTGACCCGCAGCACAACTGTCAGTGACATCGCAGTGGAGATTCTCTTCATCATAGGTAAGTGACAAATTTGCAGAGCTGATGACTTCACCATTCATAGACGTTACAAACAGTTAACCCTTACGCTGCAGACTGTATTTGTCTCTCTTTCTTTTTCCCTGCCAGACATCGTTTTCAATTTTCGCACAACTTATGTCAGCAAGTCAGGCCAGGTGATCTTTAATGCTCGACAGATCTGCGTCCATTACCTGACCACGTGGTTTATCATCGACCTGGTGGCCGCGTTGCCCTTTGACCTGCTCTATGCATTTAAAGTCAGCGTGGTAAGTAGCCATTGGCTTGTTGCTGTGCTTAATATGGTAAATTAACCGGAGCTATTCTACTTTTATATGTCATTGTTTGTCAGCTGTTTTTTGGAGTATAACTTTTTAAAAATCAATAAAAAACATTTGATAAAAAAATTAGGGATGCACCGTATTTGGTTGAGTATCTATATCATTAATTGGTGCCTCCCTAAAAATGATGATTAAAAAATATTCATAAGAAAAGCAGGACTGAAAAAATTAGGAAAGCGATGCTCCAGTGCCCCTTTGATTTTGCGTATTGATTCCACATACTGTACAAGTGCTGAGAAAACAATCAAAGCTGTATCATTAAAGCCTTTGTCTGTTCTGCTTGTGTCAAATACATGGCCCCCTTAAGAATAGTTGAATGGAGGAAGAAACAGAGATGTGGAGCAATTAGATAGACTTCTTCTTGTCTTGTCCCCAGCTGACTGACATCACACAATGAAAGCACTACACTATAGGGAGGTTTTGATGGGTTGCTTATGGATGTTTTATTCCTATTCAGCCTCTAATTTAGAGAAAGCAATGCTTTGACTGTGCTCTTTGCTGCCTTTCGTCCCTACTCAACCACTCTAACGTGATTTAAAGTGTCAAATAAACAGTATGAGTGTCCAAAAGCTATGTATCTTTAAATAATCTTCATGTAGAAAAAACAAAAGGACACCAAACTTGAGCTTTTTAGTAACAGGACTGAGAATGATTACAGAAAAGGAAGAAAGGAGAGGTAAAAAAAGAGCAGTATCTAGAGTTTCTGTGTAAATAGTAACTTACATAGAGGCTTCACTCTGGCTTTCTTCAGCGGTATGAAACCTGTGATTAGAATATTTAAAAGTAAGCTGTATCTGGTCTGTACTTAAGAGAAAGAAAAAAAACCTTCAAGCACCTGTTTTAAAAATGGAAGTCCGACAATCATTGATTCATGTCAGGAAGTCAGGAAATCTAAACGTCGATAGGCTCATTTGAAACAGTTGAGCAGATTTGTCACTCAAGTTAAAAGATATTTTTTATCTGGAACAGATTGTTAGCTTCACATGCATTCAGATATCATTAATCAAGGTCATAAAATCATATTCACATTACCGCTGATGGGTAAACTTGCTTCATTAATGCCTTTAGCTGCGCTCTTTATTTACCTCTAACACTCAAATGTTGATACATTCAAACTGCTGAACATCCTTATTGTTAATAAAGAGTTAACATAAAAACCATCTACACAAATTGATCAGCTGGAAGACTGCAAGCACTAGTCTCCTATATTGATTATATCTTTACTGTCCACAAGGGCCAAATACAGCGATTTTGTTATTAACTGCTATAAGGACTACAGTTATTATTAAAGCTGCTAAGAATACCTCTCATGGGCCCAGGGGCATAGTTAGTGTTGGAGAGCAGTGTAGAGTGTATGCATATTGGCCTGTTACAGCCACATCGGTAAAATAAAATACACAACCAGTCACAGTGCTATGATTGGCTTTTAGCGCTGACGGTGTGACTGCAGGGGGAGAAATAACAAGCATTTCTGTAAAGTTATGTTCTCATGTGCACAAATACCGCCTTAAAGAGCAGAGGGTAGGTAAGCAATCAAGTAGCTGATATCAATTTTACACCTGACGAGCAAAGGAAATGCAAACGTGAGGGGGAAAAGTTGAAGGTGAAAAAGTAGCAGAAGGTGTGTGTTTGTGTGTGTGTGTGTGTCTGTGTGTGTGTCGGGTACATTACATTGCTTACTGCTCATGCTGCTGGAGGAAAATAGGATGTAGCGCACAGTGCTCGCTCTATAGGTGGTTTGCTGGTCGGTGATAGATGGTGGAGAGGAGATGGAGCTTCTCCCCTGGGCTCGGTAGGAGGCTTCATTACCCCTCTTGCTGTGCCACTTCTCTTTTTCTCACAGCAAGAGTGTGGAAAAAAAGACGTAGAATATACTGGAGACACTTGGAGGAGCAGCTCTTTTAAGGAATGTCCCCACTTCTCCTCCTCTTTGTTCTGTTTAAGTGCACACTGTGTAATTCTTTTAACATGCAAACACATTTTCCCTCCCCTCTATCTTCATCATTCCTTTTCTTGCCTTCATCCTTCCTTATTCTCCCTCTGGTTATGTCAGTTATTACCTTATGTACACTTTCTGTTGGCTTTCTGTCTCACTTTCTTAGTCCCAAATACACACAAGTACATACACTACACAGATACACATGCAACATACATCCTCATAGAAGGGTTACAAATATTCTCCATGTCCTATATTCCTCTTAATAATGGCTGCTATGTAGGTGTGTGTCTATCTCCAAAGGGGGTACACACTCTGGCAAGCTATGAATGATAGGCTGTTGGTGGATATTGCCTGAGGAGCAGGTGCACAATGGGTGACTTTCACATATACAGCACATGAATAGGTGGAGAGGTTTGAAAAGGACAGTAAAGAGTTTAAGAGTGACAGAAAAAAACACTGATATATTTAGAGACAAACACACATACAGTATGTGAGCGAGACCCTGAACCTCTGGGTCTAGACACCGAAGACATGATGTTTGGACCCAGTGGTGCCTGTGATGCCCCTCCTATGACCCCATGCTCATAGCAACCATATGTAAGACCATTGACCGTATATGAAGTCGGACAGCGCGTCTCCATCTCCTCCCATTGTATAAAAGTGAAGCCAAAATACCCTTGTGACATAATGTGCTGGTGATGTCATTTGGAACCAGAGTTGCTCAGTAGAGACTCTGCTGCTAATAAAATTCATACATAAATATGTTGGAATGGATTGATTGATTATTTTATATTTAAGGATCCTTCAACAGGAAATCTTCATGCACATCATATTTTTGTTGCGCTAACTAGCATTTGTAACATTGTTATTATAGAACCAGAAAGCCTTTGAGTACCTTCAAATCTTTGAGTGGAAATGAAGCATGTTCAGGAGCTTTTTGTCAATTCAGGCAGAGCAATGTATTCATTTGGATGTTAGCATTTGTGTGCGTACTACGCTGGTTTATCACTTCTTTCATGAACTTTTATGTCTGCTCCTCAGTTTCTTCATTTTTTCACTCTTTTTTATTACTTTGTCTGAGTTTACTCTCAGCAACACCAGGAGATCTCTCAAATGAAAAGGAGGTTCTGTAGTTGCACTACTTCAATGCTTAGCAAGGTAATGTAGCCTTGAGAAGCAAGTGTTGCAGAGAAGGAGGCGGTAATTGATTTAGCTCTGAATGAAGAGTAGGGACAGAGATGAAAATGGATGAGACGCCATAATACCAAAAGTCGAATTGTTCCTGAAATCATAACTGTTTGTTTCTTTGGTTTTTAAATTATGCCAATGACAAGCAGGTTATGAAACTGCATGAAATTGATCAAACTGCTGTATATGCACCCTTAAATATGTCAAGCTTGTGTCCTTGTTTTTCATCCCCAGGTATCCGTGGTCCACCTCTTAAAAACAGTCCGTCTGCTCCGTTTGCTGCGGCTGCTCCAGAAGATGGATCGCTACTCGCAGCACAGCACGGTGGTCCTGACCCTGCTCATGTCCATGTTCGCCCTGCTGGCACACTGGATGGCCTGCATCTGGTACATTATTGGCAAGATGGAGATGGAGGCCAACGCCTATAACTGGGACATTGGTGAGTAAAGAAACGTGGTGCCAAGTTTTATTTTTAAAAGCCAAAAACATGTACAGACTCTGTTAAGGTTAATGTTTTATAACTAAATGAAGATTTGTAAAAAGATCCACGACATGCATTGGAGGCATTGTAGCTAAAAGGTGCATCTTGAGCACGGTTGGAGGTTGGAAAAGTCCTATTTGAGGATGATATAAAGTATTTTCTCATACTTGTAGTATTCCTCTGGCGTAAAGCATCTATGTAATTCCTGAACTAATTTAAACATGAATTGCCCTGTCTTCAAATTTGACACATTTTATGTCTGTTTTAGGGTTTTATCGATTCTGCTGAGTCATCGCAAAACTTGACACATTGTGACACTGCCGACTGTAAATGGCAAACTTTGTATCTAAGGTTACCTCAGAGTGTTCCATAATACATTTGTATTTTCAAACTAAATCAAATCAAACAAATGTATCATTTATGTTTCAACATGGTTTCCATTGATTTTAAATATACAGATTTTGATGCAAATGAAAAAATGTGAAGGCAAACACATGTACTAAGGTGTGTTTTTATAAAAACAGACAAGAGCATCCGAAGATTAGAGCTCAAAGGAGTGTAAAAAGCTTTGCAAGATGTGTTCGAGGAGAGAGCACACTACATAAAAGCCTCAGTCCTAAAAGACTCACATCAAAAGTGTGAATCTAAGACAACCCCATACCGCCTGTCCCTGAGGAGAGAGCTGAACATGGCTGGACATTGGGATGGGACACAAGGTGAAAACAAGTTTAGGCGTTGAATCAATAAAAGTGAGACACTTTGTGGAAAGGGGGGCTGTAGGGGGGTGCGGTCTAGTTCCTGTCCTTGATTTATGTTTTTGTACAGTTGCTGTAGTGAGGCTAAATAAATGTTTTCCTTTTCTCTACATGTTTCTTGCTGAGCGAGAACTTTTCTGGCTTTGTCATGATCAGTACAAAGTCAAATTTACAGCAACACTTGGCAGAATAAATGACTCAGAATAACAATGTTTTTTATTGGTTATCCATCATTGATAAAGGAAGTATATTGTTATGTTTGGAATCTTTAAATCCCAGCTTTATTTCATGGGGGGTGTATGTCTCCTCTTGTCCTCCTTTCTTAAACTCTCTGTTTTATGTGTGTCCAGATTTAAGTTCTGCTCTATATCAACCATCCATCATGTGTTGGGTTTGGTAAACATGTCAGTGCTGTGATGCATTGCAGTTTCATAGCTCGGTTTTTCAGAAAACTATTGATGCATGAAACATGCAGTCATCAGGTCAGATCTGAACGTATGTTTTTCATCATTGACCTCATCTTCCCTGTCACTTTTAAAGCCATCAAAGCTAAAAAGAAATTCAGCATAATTAAACACTCAACAAAGGATGCAAAGGTTGTTGTTTAAGCTCTGCAGTAGTATACATACCCTAATGGATCACAGACACTATAAAGATGTGGGGGTTCAAACACCAGTTATTGAACTGAGAGCTTCTTCAAAAACACTAAAAGATTATCTTGTTAAAATGCCATAATGTAGAGCTTGGGTTTGCAGTCTAACCACATGTGTCTGCGTCCTGTAATAATTTAGTATACACCGATATTCAGTCCATGATTTCCTCATTGATTTCATTGACTGCTAAGTCAACTTTGCATTGAAAGAAAAGTCTGAGTCATCAGTTCAGTGTGTGTGTGTTTGCATGCAGGTGCTTGTGTGTGTGTGCGTGTCGTAAAACTGGCTGAGCAAATGGCATGGATCGTCTTGTAATTCCCCCTCAGCCTGCAGGTCCCTGGTATAATGAGGCCTCCTGGGCTGATCTGTGGTCAGTATCGATGAGCTGCTGTGCCTGCAATTACCTCGCTCTGGTGTCTCTCTAACTGGTTCCGGGTCAGCATTGACTGGGTCATAAGAACAATGTAGATTTCTCTCCACCAATTACTGCATCTCAGTGTCATAAAATAACAGGTCAGTGCATGAGGCAGGATTAATGTGTTGTATCCTAATTACGCCACACTGATGCTGAACTGAGCATTGAAGTCAGGCAGCTGTGAGGGTCTTCCATCCAATTACCATTCATCAGTGTCTGCAGGAGAGTCTCCTGGGATGTCTGCACACTGTACTGACCAGGGATCAGTGCTGATTCCCAAACATCTGATCTGTTTAACTGTTAAATCCATCCTTCTGAATGGAGCAGCTCTGTTTACCACAATTTACAGGACTGGGAAACAGTGCTGTCAGATTTGTCAGCATCTCCATGCTCGACTACACCCAGCTTTCATAAACACACTGCAATTCATGATATCTTAAAACAACAATTATAATCAAAAAGTCCTCTTGCATTCTTTTGGGAGTGTAGACATTTGTTGAAAGAGTCAAAGCTTGGAGTCTTCTATTAGTCACAGAATTGTTGTCTTCTAAGTTTGCTTCTTAATGACCATTCTCTGTTGTGATGACCAAATATTTTAACTTTGTAAACAAGAGTTACACTGCATGAGCTACTACCTCTAACCGTGTATTTGTTTTTAAATCTATCTTAAAACAGGATGGCTCCATGAGCTAGGGAAGCGTCTTGAGTCGCCGTACTACTCCATGGAAGGTGTTAACGGGACTGGCAGCGGGCCCTCCATCCGCAGTGTCTACGTCGCCTCACTCTACTTCACCCTCAGCAGCCTGACCAGCGTGGGCTTCGGTAACGTGTCGGCAAACACAGACACTGAGAAGATCTTCTCTATCTGCGTCATGCTTATCGGAGGTACCCAAAACACGCACATCGATGACTACTACCGTGATAGGTTGTCTGAAATATTTCTTTTTTTTATGGAACATTTGTGCAGGTTTATAGTCTCTCTTTGTTTCTGACATTGTTAGCATTCAGAAAATAGCATCTACAATTATAATATGTTGTTATGTCTTTCCTGTCTTGTGTTGTTGCAATGGAAGCACATGCATAAAAAGAAGCATCCGTTACACCACAGCCAAGTGGCAAATATAATATATACCAAACAGACCTTTGCAAGATGGCCTGATCCAGTTTAAACTGGATTGTTGCACTGGGTTTGGTGGTTTTTGGGGATGAAGAGACCGCAGTGGCGGGGTTTTCCCTTTGGACTGTCCTCATGCTGCTTCGGCTAAATGTTAAATGTCTCTCGCTGCCTGGGGGGACAGGCAGTCACAGATGCACAACACGCAAACTCATACAAACACACACTCAAACAGTCCCTTATGGGTAAACAAAATGAATACAAAGCACCTGTTCATTATAGCAGTGCAAAGGTCAGGTAAGGTGAGTTCATGAAAACAGTTATTGCCTCATCAACTGAATAAAGAAGGACGCTTCATATGATTGAATAAATACAAAGAAAAGGAGAAAGCGCTGTATTGACAAGT
Organism: Tautogolabrus adspersus; assembly: GCA_020745685.1. NCBI lineage: Eukaryota > Metazoa > Chordata > Actinopteri > Labriformes > Labridae > Tautogolabrus > Tautogolabrus adspersus. Next base: position 13,626,413 of record CM036550.1, read on the forward strand.
GTGGATGCCCAAAAAGCTTTCCACAGCGTTTGATGGAAGTTTTTATACCTCTGCTTGGAGAATTTCGGGTTCAACAAAGACTCAGTTAATTGTATTGAGACAAGACATCAGCATCCAAGGGCAAGAGTAAATATAAATAGAAGTCTAACCACAAAGTTTAAGTTTGAAAGGTCTACCAGGCAGGGCTGCTGTCTGTACTCCTGTACCCTCTTCTCAATCTTCATTGAGCCACTCGCTCAAGCAATAAGACAAAAAGAGGAAATAAACCGAGTGGAAGTGGGAGGCGTGGAGCAGAAAATTGGGCTTTTTGCCAACAATGTTTTGATCCATCTAAAACAACCAGACACAAAGTCTGAAGAGACTGGACTGTTTGAAAAGAGGCTAAATAGACTATTGTTAACAAACTCCAAAGTTTGTATTCCGGGTCATTCGCACAGTATGTAAAATACGCCACCAGGGGGCTCTCAATCAAACAATAAGAAAAGATGACGTGGAGGCTGGCGGGGCATCATGGGAGTGATTCTCTCTGCTTCTCCCCCCAGGTGAAAACGAACTCTGTGTTGAAAGTAGTCAATACGAACAGGCGAAACTGACCTGAGAAAGAGAATATGTTTACCGCCGATGTATCCAAGTATAATTTACATGACGTTTTTATCAAAGCAGCGCATACAACAACAGTACGGCAGCTTTCAGTGGGAGCTCCCCCTAGCTTATGTAGCGGTCTTTGACGTAACATCCGGTGTTTCCTTGGCAACAATCAATATTTCGTGTCTGTCATGGCGGCTCATCATGGCGGCCGTCGACAATACACAGACCGTTTCAACTATAAAATTACCTATTTCTCTGGCTTTGATTACTGTTGGAAATATTTGACATAATGCAATTACTCAACGATAAAATATATCTAACATTTAGTCATTCTTTAATGAATCTACATATTTTAATGTAAACATTAGCAACCAAATTCTACATATTATACCTTTAATGTAACCTCATGATGAAAAGAAATAAAACAAAATTTTGAAAAAATCATGAATAACTAAATAATTAAAGCAGAATTATTTCATTTGATTGTCCTCTTCACTTTAGAAACCTGGACATAATAGCTCACTTTTTGCGACTAACTTGCTAACCTCGGAAAAAAAGAAAGGAGTCAGGGGCAGTCACCACTCAGCATGTGGTCTGTGTGTTTGCTGCTTTCATGTCCAGAGGTGAGGGACACACCTGCAGGGCAACTGGAAACTGAATGAGATCAGTAGAATTCATTTTCTGTAGGCAGCTGTCTGCCACACAAATCCTCTCCTCTCCTCTCTGTCCTGACACTGATCTGTTCCTGTCTGGGAGGTGTAGAAATATAAGTCATGAATGCAAATACAATATAAATACAATCAAAGCAAACAGACAGTTGAGTGAACCTGCTAAATTTAGCAGGTTCACTCAACTGTCTGTTTGCTTTGATTGTAATTACATAGGCAGAAATACTTTTTTTTTGATTCTCCAAATCTGGTTTAGGACATAATCTTTTATTGAATATAAGTTGTTTCTCTTTCTTCCTCACCTGTTTGCAAGTAATCTCGTTTGTATACACAGTTTCAGTTTGCATATCTAACGTACAGAGAGACAACTAAAGAGTAGTACCTTTCTTACTGGAAGCAAAAAAATGTAGCCTGCATTGGCTTTGCATGTTCAGTCTCGAAATTAAATACGAAAGACATTTTGAAGTGAAAATGTTTTTCTAGAAATAGCTCATATGGGATGATATTATGGAAAATAAATGGTAAATGGACTTGAGCTTGTATAGCGCTTTTCTAGTCTTCAGACTACTCAAAGTGCTTTTACAGCGCAGGTTACACCTACACATTCACACACTGATGGCAGAGGCTGCTATATAAAGTGTCCATCAGTATTAGCAAATCCCATACCGACACATTCATACGCCACTGACGAAGCAGTGGGAGCAACCTGGGGTTAAGTGTCTTGCCCATGGACACATCTGATAAGTGGCTGCAGGAGTTGGGGATCGAACCCCCAACCTCCCGGTTGATATACGACAGGCTCTACAAATGAGCCACAGCTGCCCCAAGTAACAATAGCACAAATAGAGAATTGTCACAATGTCATTAAACTAGCAGCCTTGTCTTTCATAAAGTTGCTTGTCTGTCCAAAGTTAGATTAAAGAAGCAACTAATGCAAAAGGTCATACCAGAAAGAAACAATCAATCAACCAATCTTTATTTATACTGTATAGCAGAACAAAAGTAAACTGACAAAACGTAACATATGAAGCAGGTGTAGACTGTAATTAAAAAGCTTTAAGGGATGAGGTATAATGTAGGAGAGGTAGTCTGGGGAACTTTGGAGAGGTCTGTTTGAGTGAGGACATCAAAATATGACATTATATGACTACCTCTATTTTTTCTAAATTCATGGTTGACCTGATTTGAGCAGGATGGTGATTTGTGTGCAAATCCCAGTCATCCCATTAATGCTTCACTGGGCCCCTTTGACTTCAAAACTGTCGAGTCTACACAAAAACGTTTCCCTGCTGGCACAGAGCCTCTGCCATGAAAATCGAAAAACAAAAGGTGTACTTATAGCTTCCCTGTGTAAACAACCACTTTAACCCTCTCCCTTCTTCTTCTCTCCCTCTTCACACCTGCAGCTTTGATGCACGCTTTGGTCTTTGGAAACGTGACAGCCATTATCCAGAGGATGTACTCACGCTGGTCCCAGTACCACACCAGAACCAAAGACCTCAAGGACTTCATACGAGTCCATCACCTGCCGCAGAGCCTCAAGCAGCGGATGTTGGAGTATTTTCAGACCACCTGGTCAGTCAACAACGGCATCGACTGTAACGAGGTATCACATGCACACTTAATGTAATTTATTACAAGTTTCAATAATATAATATGATGTATTATGTGATGTATAACCTGCTGAGAGGGGAAGGGCTTTTTTTAAGTGAGAATTTGTGTGCAGCATTTTACTTTAATTAGTATAATTACACTATTACTGCTTTTCTTTAAGGAAATGAAGGATCTAATCTAAAGACTTAGAACATTATTAGGAGACCATTGGCATGATGCCAACAGAGTACTATTGGGTCGAACAGCAACTAAAACATGTTTTAGTAATATTTTAATGACTTAAGCCAATGTAAAGGTGGGAATTATTGCGGGTTGTGTCAGACAGAAAAGTCTTCTAAATGTCAGAAATTGGCGTGTATACAAAGCCAGTAGACAGAGCCAGGTTTGCTACTGTGGCACGAGGACAGCTCGGAGAAAACACAAACAGGGGAGGAGGCGAGGAGGAGGAGAAACACCTTTTAGCTGACAGGCCTCAGGAAACAGAGGAAACCAGTCAGTAGTCTAATAGCAGCTCGTCCCTCCGGGCTGTGAATGCCTGTGAGACAGCTGTCAGGGCCTAGAGCAGCATTGAGACGGAGTGATGATGATGAATCCCAGACAGATGAATTATAGATGGGCCTGTTGATTAAAGTCAGCCCGGCTCTGACGACTCATTGATCGACAGAGAGTGACGCTGAGCTTCAGATATCTGTTCCGACAGGGAGACAGAAAGATAGACGATGTGCAGTGTTTTCCCTTCTTTAACAGTGATCATAGTTTGCATGCTGTGTTGATTGAAATACAGTAGCATGTTGGAAATAGTAAGAATTAACTGTATTTTTCAACATAAACATGTTTTCCTTCTGACGAACGTTTATGGAGTTAAAATCAAGTGTAACCTTTCTTTCAAAACAATCTGATGTTAGATTAACTGTGTATTCGTAGGTTCATTGAGATTTGTAGAGGGTCCACGGAGGAGGTTTTCTTATCTAAGTCAAGGGGCTTAAGGTACTGTAGAGGATGTGTTGTGTTCTGTGCTGATTGTAAACCCCTCTGAAGAAAACTTTTGATTTTTGACCATGTACATAAACTAAACTGCATTTGACACTGATTTTTCCTGTAGTACACTAGCTTAGGAATCAAATCAATGGCAACCAAGGCTGCAAATGTAATCACTGGCCGTGTTTCCACAGCTGCCATGTGTCACTTCTGCCTGCTTCACCAATCTTTCTCTCACTCGCTCTCTTTCTGTCTTCCTCCCTCCCGTCATCTTCGCAGCTGCTGAAGGATTTCCCGGACGAGCTGCGATCTGACATCACCATGCACCTTAACAAGGAGATCCTGGAGCTGTCACTGTTCGCATCCGCCAGCCGCGGCTGCCTGCGCTCCCTGTCGCTGCACATCAAGACCACGTTCTGCGCTCCCGGGGAGTACCTCCTGCGACAGGGCGACGCGCTGCAGGCCATCTTCTTCGTCTGCTCAGGATCCATGGAGGTGCTGAAAGACGGCATGGTGCTGGCCATCCTTGGTACGATATAAGAATTGGGGATAGAAGAAGTAGGAGGGGTGGTGTAGGGAAGATGTAGAATCCCTCTGTGTCATCATTATATTTTTACAAAGAACTTCCGACAGCAAGTTCTGTATGGCTCATTGTGATAAAGATGAGCCTGTAAATGAGCCCATTATTTGGTAAAAGGAGCATTACAGTGTCCTAAAGGCTACGGCTCATTCTCTGAGTCTAGTGTTAATGAACTCCCATGAAACCAACTCAAATTACGTGCCAATTTTTCTACAATAGATGCCATTTTCAGCAGCATTTTGGGGGATGAGAGCAACAAAAGGACTTTGCGGTAGCTGTCTATGGATGCAAAAAAGGGGATTACAGCAGATTGTTAATTTCATGGAGCCACTGTAGTAATTGGATTATACCATAGAACAGTTAATCATTTAAAAGAATCACTTAAGCCCAGTGACATGCAGGTGAATATGTTTATGTTTATTAGCATGTAAATGAGACCTGTCCACTTTAAACTGTGACGTCAAGTCCAGTGGCTCCTTTACCGCATGTCATTCCCCACTCTCTCTCCCTGATTTCCAATTCTATCCACTGTGCTATCTCTTCAGTAAAGGCATTAAAAGCCACAAAAAAAATCTTAAAGAAAAACAAAAGGTGTATTTCAGCAATACATGAAAAAAGAGAAGTGATGCTAAAATAGAAATCATTTATTAATGAGGTCCAAAGCATTCGCTTAAGCTGCAATTCAGCTTTTTTTTAATTTATAATAATAATTACAGTTATCATTTTTAAAGAAGAAGTTGTATTGAGAGGAAAACTGTTTGAAAAGATGCATTAAAGGAGAGAGTGCTTTTCAACTAGAGAGATGATCTAAGGACAGCTATCTGACCCAGATGAAGAATCAGGTCCAGCAGACACCCATAGCAGGTGGACTGTGTACTGTACACGGTGCTCATTTGACTGGTGT